>JAUTXW010000448.1:0-272500 GCA_030620095.1 Kuschelorhynchus macadamiae
TTGATTTGGAAACCTTAAATTATTCAGATATTCTCTACTCGTCGTTTTATTCTATTTATAGACAAAACTGAAATAAAGCGAACATAATAACATAATTAAATATTTTTCTACGTCTTTGTTCCTATTTTATTTTTTTAGTTACTGAATAGTATTTAATTTTTTACATACCTACTTTAAATAAATAAAATAATATATATGCAGGTTCTTCTGTATTATTTTGCAAAATACAGGCACATATATTAAATGTTAATAGTAATCTATATTTATTCATGTTAGCTTTATCTGTGAAAAGGAGATAAAAGGAATGTTTTAGATAGTTCGCACTATACTGTTGCCGAAAAAATCTAGTTTGTAAAAAGAAAATATCCGACAAAATACACACAGAAACTACTTTAAAACTGCGTGCAACAATCGCAAATGTGGGCGTTAAACAAAAAGAAATATTGAAATCATATCAAACCTTATTATTTCCTTGGATAGTGGGACGTTCTGTATTCGTAAAAAAATTCACCCTGCGAGAGCTTTATAAGTCTTGGCATTTTAAAGTCCCTGGATACCGAAAAAAAATGTTTTTCCATTTTCATCGGTCCGTCTATGCGCCGCATAGCTCAAAAACTTTTGTTGCGAAACGAATTGTTAAAAAAACTAGAGAAGAAAGGCTACATATAATAAAATTCATTTGACATTTTACAAAATAATCAAATGTGAAACAGCCTATATGGCAAAACGAAATGGCGGCTTAATAAAATGTTTTAAAATTCGGCAAAATTTCATTTTCTGAGAAAAAAACCTATAAACAATAAATGACATAATATATTTTTATAGACTGTGTATATAAAATTATGTAACAAAATGTTAATAATAATAATAATCATTATAATATTAACAATAGAAAAATAAATTAAATATATAAAAAAATCGGTAAACGGAACCCGGAACTTCCTTCGTTATAAATCTGTTTTGATAACAAAAAGTAAAGCATGACGCAACTTAGTTCATCACGTAGTTATTCATCAATGTGTGCGGTACATAAGCAAATTATGCTATATTTCATTCCCTTAGTAAGTGGAAGGATTCATTTTGGGGTAAGGTAAAGTTAATTTAACGACTTTTTTTCAACTTATTTTAAAGATATGTGCCACAGTTTCCAAAAAAAAAGTTTACGTTAATACCTTGGAACGTTTTTAATTTTTAACAAAAAAAAAATATATACATTTTCCTTAAACTTTTTAATAATTTATCTGTGTATTTATATGTCCCTCTGATGTATTGTATGTGATGTTAATCGTATTCTAAACCTAGTTTATATTTTTTGATATATTTTGAATATGTATCTTTCTGAGTGCACCAAACAACCAAATTTAAGATGGTTCTAGAAATGTACAATATACAATATTCTTTACTTGGCCAGTTTCAGGTTACCTATGTTTTATTTAACCAAATTAAAGAAATCTAATTCCGCTTAACTAATATTACATACAAAACAAGTTGTTTTTTATTTTTCAATATATAATCTAATTCGTAGGCCCTCTATACACTACGTCTGTGTACTACATCGCATAAATAAAAACTGCCACTTCCTTTTTCATTCATAAATACTACTGAGGCGGAGCGAGATATTTAAGATTGGCTGCCCTATATTTTTTACTATTCATGAATTGGTAGCTTCGTCTATGTTTTATTTAGTATAACGTTTACCTCTCCGAAACTCCCAAGTGGTTTGTGCCCCCATGTAATTATACACCATAATTGCGTTGTATGAGAATTACAAAGAATCTGGTAGACCTATTTATTAAGACGACCAAAAAACTGTAAGTTTATTAAATGAAAACAGAGACACCGAGTGAATTAGCTCTCGAAACAAGAACAGTATTTCACGACTAAATCATGTGTTTAGTGTTTTTTAGAAGATATATTACATTATGAATTTATGTAATATTTCTATGTTAAATTTACATTAAGGGATGAATGACGAGCAACTGAAGTAGTTTTAGTTGTGTTATTAATTTAACGATTTTTGTACATATTTAATACATTAATTGTTGAAATCTCATTTACTTCCGTTAATAGAAATTGTGCTACTTCTTAACGTCTTTACTTTCATCCACCACATCTTTCAATTTTTAAGGCAAAAATAAATTTTTAAAATATTAAAAGTAATAATAGAACATTTCGATTAAAAATATATGGAAAACAGTACATTTTTTGTGATTCTTTAAAATGAACAATAATTTGTTTGTACTATCATATTTAAATAATAAAGTGTACCTTCTGTTAGGTTTAGTTTTTTTTAAAACTTGGCCTGAACAACAAATATTGCCTGTTTTATCATGTTTTGATCCTAAAATATTATTGGAATAAGTAATAGAGAAAACAAAGAAAACAGGTATAAAGTAATATGCAGCAGCCCGCCCCTGTCGTCTGCATTTACATTTTTATTACTTGGTGTCTGATAATAAGATATAACTATCAGGAACCAACGAAATATTGTGGAAAAAACTCTACTTCATATTCCACTTCTATCTAATATGAATATTTATATATTAAATCGAACATTTAAATAATATAAATTTTTCAATACCTTAAAAATTATTTGATTGTTATAGTTAATACTAACTACAGTTTATCTGGTATGTTAGTAACGCAGATTTTATGGCATCTGAGCAGTTGTATTTAAATTATCCTGAAAGTCTTTTGACATCTAAAATATGCATGTAAAAATGGCATCACATTGGTTTCCACAAAAGACGACAAACGATAAGCAATAAATTTTTGTTCAAGCCGTTATTTAGAATATGTTGGTAATTATTTGAAGCATACAAGTTTTGTTTAGATTTAAATATTATTGTTTTAAATAAACAAAAAATTGTTAATGTTTATATTTATACTAAGTATTTTTTTGGTTAACGTATCGCACATCATCTCTTCTTGGTCTATTTACTTATGTTTGAAAATAATCATATTAAGATTTTTTGTTTTCCATGCATATTTTAGATAATATGAGGAAACTTTTAGAACAAATTTCGATGAAGCTGTTCAAGCCTGAAATGTTATTAAGTTATTTATAGCCTAACTTTTTTCAGTTTTTTGATTGACAATGTTTGACTTTGCCATGGTTTATGCCATAAAATCAAAAATGAATAAGTTTTTAAATCTTTTAAAACAGTTATAGATATTAACGTCAATAAAAACTTTTCTTCCATTCAAATAGATGCCAAAAATGCCCGTAACTTAATATTCTATAAATCTACACGTGCAGCACTCTAAAAGTATATAGCATTTGTATCTGAGCATCAACAAATTGTATACTTAAACGTAATGACTACCGTTAGACAGGACATTTTCAAATTTTTGAAAAAAAGATTATAAATTTATTTAATTAATTAAATGTATATTTAAAGCAAGCAATTCTTTAGTTTTGACGAAGCTAAACTTTACTTAAGTCAAATCAGACATTTATTAAGGTAACTTAAATAATGGAAGAAGTTCAAATAAAGATTTTTGCATTTTTTAGACAAATATATGTTTCGCTTTTATAAAACAAATATTGTTTCAGCAAAATTTTTGTTTAAATATAATGATTTGTTTTTCAGTGTAAACACATCTTTATTACATATTCCACACCTAAATTAAACAAAAACATCGCAGCTTAAAATAGTCATTGTGGACCACACCCTCCAGGAAAAATTATTAACTTTAAACGAAATGTCTTGAACTTTGCTATTTTAGCTTTTTTTAATCATTGAATCATCAACTGAGAAGAAACATTTCTTTCTGAGTTCACAATTGGGCCGATAGTTGGTGATGGCGATGGTAGATAATTTTAGTCTAAGCGACCAAAGTTGACAGTTTTCGGACAGTATTTTCAAGGAAACAGTGGCCTTTTTGTATAAGATATGGAAAATATTTTTAGAATGTTTATTATCTGTTTAAAAAAAACAATATACATGGTGTTGTATCAAAAATGGGTATGATGTCATGTTTAAACAGCTAAAGTACTAAACTGGGAAAAAAGATAGAAAAGTTAAAGTAATTTGTTCTGAGTTACACTGTTTGGCCGATAGAGGGCTCTAAACGACCCAAATTGCCAATTTTAGAATTCTTGTAAGGTGATTAAAAAAACAATATAAACACGGTGTTGCATCAAACATGTGTATCATCATGTTTAAACAGCTGAACAGCTGAACTGGGAAAAAGATAGGGAGGTGAAAGCAATTTCGTTCTGAGTTACACTGTTTGGCCGATAGAGGGCTCTAAGCTACCAAATTAACAATTTTCAGACAACATTTTCCATAAAAGAGTTGCCTTTTTGTATAAAATATTGTCATCTTAAGAATGTTTATTATGTGATTAAAAAAAAACAATAAACAGGGTGCTGCATCAAAAATGTGTATGATGTTATAATTCTTACATAGATGACATCACAATAAAATAAGTATTACCATAAGATCCGGAGCCATTTGATGAGTTTTGTTCAAATTATAAATAATTTTCAATTTATTGAAATAATACCATTTTAATTATTGACAATCTCATTTGATTCAATCCAGTCGGATATAATGTTCATTGATCTGCTAGTGCCAAATTTATTAAAAATATAAAAATTATAATAATTTGTTAAACTACATGCATATTTACATGAATAATTTAGACGCCTATAGTTAAAAATAAATGTATGTTTCTTTTCCTTTGTTAAAGTCAAAGAGAATTTAAAAAACAGTATCACCTTAATACTTTAATTATTTCATTAATTAATTAATGACCTCCAAACCGCATAATCTATAAAAAAAAAACTAAAAAAACTTATTCGAGAATATACATTACCTGGTTAAATTTTCACAATCTTTTAAGGTTGTCCTGCTGTTTACTAAATCTAGTGATTATTGGAAAGAACTAGTATACTTCTTTAAAATTTAGAAAACATAGGTTATATTAATCCTTACATGTTTTCTTGAAATGCGGTTTGTCTGACGCCCAAACAATAAGTTTGAATCTCCTATATAGCGTCTCTAAATTTTTTTTAGATAAAATAATAATTTGAAATTAAACCTATTTTCCATTTGCTACGTTTTTACAGTTCTATTTGTTTAAAGACTTGTTTATGTATTTTGTTTCAATAGTCATAAAAAATGAATCACCAATTTGCTGGCAGTACTCTTAGAAACACAAAATAAATTATTTTATAGTCGATATCTAATTAATTTCACAAGCTGATATAAGATTCATCTAATAGTGCAATATCTAATTAAATTTAAGATCCAGTAGCCTTCTCGATGGCTAATTATACTATATAAAGAACAATTAATTTTGGATCTTAATCGCAAATCCCGTTACTTAACGTTGCATAATCCAGCTGCTTTTTATGTTAAGAATGTTCGGTAACATTACTAATAAAATTATAAATTTGTATTCAGCTATAATAAAGAACGTTATATAATATAAGAAGCAGAACAATAATTAAAATTATAATATATGCAGAAAAAAAATATAGATAGATCCTATGAGCAATTCTTAAAATGCTCATATTGTACACATACATTGCTTTGCTTTGGCCACTTATGTAGAAGAATAGATGGGTGGTGAGGATGGATGCTCTTTACTGTAGATATGGATTTTCGAGAATGCTTATTCCCTTCTTCAGGACCTATTAACGTAAAATAACCAACTCCATTACACAGTCAGCAGGTGGCCGAGAGCAGTAGGAGCACAAAAATAACGACGGACAATAAAAATGACGAAGTTTTTGCAAATTATTATTCACAGAAGCCGCCCGTCTCACGACATGGCTTTGGCAACTGCAAACGAGCTGGATGTAGGTATTATAGCGATGTGCAAACCTAATCTCAAGGCAATAAAGGATAGAAAGGACTGGATATCAGATACGGGACCAGACACTGCGATCAAAATATTGAACCAACAAATAGTGATTAAATCTTTGGGTGGCGGAACTGGTTTTAGCTACGTAGAAACCGTAACTTTTGCAGTTTACAGCTGTTACATTTCTCCCAATAGAGGCATAGAAAGTGGAGCATGGAAGACGTACTTAACGAAATAGGAAATAGAATAAGAAATAAAAAGAAAACTATAGTCGTTGGTGATTTCAACTTTGAATCGACAGTGTGCGCCATGAATTTTATTGATAAAAGAGGGATGTATACTAACAGAATGGATGGCAGTAAAGGACCTGATTTGCGTCAACGAGAGAAACACACCGACTTTTTAGAGAGGAAACTACGGCCACACTTTCAATCTTACCCTGGTATCGGAAGATTTGAAAAATCTCGTAGTCAGATGGCAAGTCAGTGATAAAGAAAGCCTTAGTGACCACAGTTATGTGATTTTCGAAGTTCTAGATAAAGACCCAAACACTCTGCCTTCACTAAAGAAGAAGGGCTGGCAAAGGAAAAGTATGGACAAACTAAAATTACGACAAATACTTGCAGAACCAGCAGTAGAAATCGAAGCACCACTTACTGAGGGCTTTTCCAAAAACCTAACAGACTTCTGTAACCAGACAATGAAGAAAAGGAAGTACAACAGAAGGAAACGATCTGTATACTGGTGATCCAAAGATATCGCGGTGCTCCGCCGGGAATGCATACGAAAAAGAAGATTGTACATGAGAAATGTCGGAAGGAATGAACAGGCTGCATACCAAGAACTATTAGAAGATTATACAAACTGTAAGAGGACATTTCGAAAAAAGATCATTGCTGCTAAAAGAAACGCCTGAAAACGTGTCTGTGATAATCTTGACTCTGATATTTCGGGGGGTGGCTACAAGATAGTCATGAAGCAGTCAATGGGTTTTCCCCAAGACCGCAAATGTCCATGAGGAAAATAGAGATGGTTTTCAACCCTCTTTTCCAGCTTCACGACCCATTTTAAATTTTACGATTGTAGAATTAAATGTAGCGTGCCGTAAACTTAACCTTAAATAACACCAGGACCTTCAAACATTCCAGTAGAAGTGTTGAAGGAAGTTCTTGCTAGTAATCCGGGATATCTACTCAAAGTATATAGAGTCGGCTGGATTCCCCGAAATATGGCACTACTTAGGAAGGACGATAAACCCCTGGATCAATCTTCATCCTACCGACCGATTAGTCTCTTGTATACCTAAGGGAAACTGTACGAACAACTTTTACTTCTAACGTTTAAAAGGGAATTAGAAAGAACTGGAGGATTGGCTGATAAACAGTATGGCTTCATAGAACGTCGACAAACAGTTAATGCTGTAAATGAAGAAATTAGAATCGCTAGGCAAATAGCCAATTAAATTTAATTTCTTTAATACCTTTTATTACAAATTGCATTTAATATTATGCTGATTTTTTATACAACGTTTCGATTATATTATGGTATTCATCAGAGCCTCTGGGGATCCTGTCTTGAAAAGATTTTGCTAATTTCTAGTATGATTTTTATTTTTATTTTGAATTAACCAGACTTAGTTGAAACTTTCGTATTTATTTTAATGTAAACTCTTATGTATTGCTGTATTTTGATACTGAATTAAGCAATCTCGATCTCAGTTCACTCCTAAGGTTTTATTATTTGTTTATTTATTTTTGCGACACGACGTTTCGACTGAAGTTTGGTATTCATCAGGGTAGTAAGCACTCTTTGTACAGTTTGCGTTAATTTATATTTTTGTTTTCTTTTTGATTAATTAGTGTTTATTGAACATACATTTTGACTGCTTTCTTTAAAATACTAAATATTTTAATGTTTTCGGGCTTCCTTCATTATACGAAAATTTAGTAAATGAAAGATCTCGAGGCCTTAAGTAAAATAAAATATCTTTTTCTTAATTAATTAATGCTTTGAAATTTTATTATTATATTTTGATTCGATTGGGTAATTTTTTTTGTTTATTTTCTTTACATATCGAATAAAATTAAAAGGTAATATTTTTATTAATTGACTTTTATTTGGGTTATATTTTATTCTTAATTTTTATGTAATTATTAAAAAAATACTAGAAAACCTTTTGTTTTCTAAGGGTCCTAGTACGGGGCTTTAAGGCTCTCTTTGACGTGAACGAGTGAACTAGTGTATTTTTTTTGTTTTGTTTTGTACAGGTTTTTCCAAAAAAACTAACCATTGATTAAATAAAATTTATTGTTTTAGAGTGTTTTATTTAGCTCACATTTTCTTTTCTTTTCAGGATAATTTTTTTATTAAATAACGTTATTAGAAATTACAATTTTTTTTTCTAATAAAGGTATCAAGTACAAGTGAGTGCCGAAAACATCCAGGGGTTTTCCAATTTAGGCTGTAATAAATTGGTACCGCTCACCTTTTATTTTTTTTTAACTTTTAAACTTTTCAACACACCCACTCTCCCGGATAAAAGAGCTTAGGGCATCGATACTACAAGCAGTAAAAAATATGCCATAAAATTTTAAGGAATTTAGTGCATTTACTAGATTTTAAAATTAAGTTTCTATTACTGAGAAATAATTATTGGTTTGTCAATTATACTATTTTTTGAGAGTTTAATAATAATAATAAGCCCGAAATAATTTCTATTAAATTATATAATAACATTCGGTGTATCACATAATCAGGGTAAAAATAACTCTGTAGATATACTCATAACGTTTCCAGACAGCGCTGTCAAGTTAACACATTAATATAAAATTCAAGTTTACGAAGATACAGTAAGTACGCCGACTGTACAACCACGTTTTAATTATAAGCAATATCAAAGGGCGAAATGGTTTCAGACCCATGACACATGTTCGCAAATATTCGTCTTGAACATATTTGCCTAATTCGTGTTTAATTCTACAGTCCGTCTCTACGTAGGTTATAAGACCTGGCAATTTTACTGTGAAGCTAGCAAAACTCATTTAGAACTTATATTCGTTGCAATTAAATATGCAAAATGCACGTTTCCAAGCGCCAAGGAGCTCACAGAAATATTATATTCTGCGAGTTCAGAGCGCTCCAACTACCTAAATGTGCTGTGGAACGGGCCAGATGCACACCGAAATATAAATTGCTGTAAAATATGTCTTTCGTTTTACTTAATGTAAGCAATTTTAATACAACTAACTTCATAGCTTGAGAAGTACGTGGATCGTAATTAATAACTAAAACGGGCTAAGTGTTTACAAAACATTGTGCTATGTTATTAATCTCTAACAAGGGAGACATGAAATATATCCGTGTAGGGAATTTACATTGGAGGCTACTCTTGGAAATTACTAGGAACTATAAGATTGGTGGCTGGGAAGGCTGAAAATACTTATATCACTACTACGCGTCTTTATATATATATATATATATATATATATATATATATATATATATATATATATATATATATATATATATATATATATATATATATATATATATATATATATATATATATATATATATATATATATATATATATATATATATATATATATATATATGTATATATATATATATATATGGGAAGGCTGAAAATACTTATATATACTACGCGTCTTTTAGAAGGTGAGATAAATATATATATATATATATATATATATATATATATATATATATATATATATATATATATATTATATATATATATATATATATATATATATATATATGTATATATACATATATTTTTTTAACATTGTGTTTGCTGAGTTGCATACATACAAACAATTATAACGTCCGTAGATATATAAACAAGAAAGAAATTAACGGCCACTCGGACAAAATATTCTGCCTGTGGCAAGTTTATTCAAGTATGGGGTCTAAAATTCATGGACCATTATACTGACAAGCCTTTAAGTGTTTTCCATCGTCTCGTCGTCAATCATGCCGGAAGAGATGATGGAAAGCACTTAAAGGTCCATTTACCAGTCTACGGGACGTAACCTCAGAAGTCATGGCTTTCTGAATTTCCCCTGGATTCAGTATATTAAATGTATATATTATTTCTTTTCTAGACATTGCGTACTATTGATCGGTGTTTCATAAACCATTTCTTTGACAATGGGCTTTAACAATAAAATCTAAGGAGATAAGTCTGGACATCGCGGTGAACACGGCCCCCGTAATTCCTATCCTTGTGTCTTCGAACATACCATACAGTTTATTTGTGGTGTGCGCACGCGCACCGTCCAGTTGATATCAACAATTTTGCAAAGTCTGTAGAGGCAAAATCGAAGAATTTGGAAGCAGTCTTTCTAGATATTTCTGAGAAGTTAAATTTTAGTTGTATAGGTATACTGAACATTGTCCCTTCACCAATAAGCAGTAGACGTTAAAACTAAATTTGTACTGAAACACTTCTTCTTTTATGAAACATCGTTTTTCGGCAGCCCAAAAATGGTTATTTCGGCGGTTAAATATTCCTTTGCGCGTATATTTTGCTTTGTCTGTCCAAATTATGTTTTTTAAAAAATCAGGAACTGGTACATTCCGCGCTTTATTAATCGAAAACTGTACAGTGTGTTGTTATTCTATAAACTGATGCTCTAATAATTCCAAAATTATTTTTTGCCCTTCTAATGAAACGTAAGGATTTACTTGAAAATTCTCTCAAGCATATTTTATTATCTTCATCTCTTGTCACTGGGTGAACCTACTTTTTAGGCTCGTAGACTTGTCCAAAACTAATTTAGTAATTTTCATTTTTTTTTAATTTTCATACATCGATCGGTAGCAAATGCAGGTTAGATTAAACCTTTTAATTTTTAGCATATTCTAGAAACGACTTTTTGGCCATACGATGAATATAAAATAAATTTAAAATATCTAAAAATATAAAGAGTAAGCTAAAACACTTTTTTCTCATTCCAAGCAGCAATTAAAAAACCACATCCAATTATTAGTAAACAAAAATTAAATCACGCTACAGAGAGATAGCACTGAATTGCGTCATATTTATCTATTGTTTATTGTCCATTAATTTTTAAATACATATTATTTAATAGGGTAGATATTTCAATAACATTAACAATTATTTATATCGCATTCAGATATAGAATAGGTATAGGAATTCCTATTTTAATGAATGGGATATGAAAAAATTTGAATTGGCCTACTGTATTAAATGGTGCAACAAAAGGATATTTATTTCTCTCGTAAAATGGAAATATTGTAATCATGAAAAAATCAATTTTTCGAGTTTTATCAGATCTCCACGTTTCAACGTCCCTAGATACCGAAAAACAAGTGCCAATTCCGTGCGTCTGTCTGTCGGTCTGTCTTTCCGCGGCATAGCTTAAAAACTACTTACTAGATTTAATTCAAATTTTGGTAAAAATTAAGCGTCATGTGAGCATAAAAAGCTAACATTTTGGTAAAAATCCAATATGGCGGCCTAGTGAAGTGTTACAAAATATTACTATAAATCACTTATCCAGTTTACCTAAAATTTTGCACAAATATCTATATTATGTAGGAATGAACTGGTAAAATTTTGGTACGAATCCAAGATGACCAAACAAAATGGCGGCTTGATGAAATATTTAAAAATATACCAAATCAAAAAACTACTTATTAGAACGATTTCAAAGAACAGTACAAGAATTAAATATGGTATAGAAATGTAATGATAAAATTATGTTGCGAATTCAAGATTGTGGAACAAAATGGCGACCGAATAAAATGATTGTAAAAATCACTATTCCAGGATTTAACAGATATTCACCTTTTAGTGTCCTTAAATGCCAAAAAGAACATGTTTTCTCAATTCCGTCGGCATGACTATCTATCAGTTCGTGGCATAGTTAAAACACTACTTACCGTGTTGGCTTAGTATTTTAGTCAAATTTTAGGGGACGTATGGAAAAGACCCGAGACATTATGATAAAAATCCAATTTGGTGAAACCAAATGGCGCATGGCGGCCTAGAGAAACAAAAAAAAATGAATGTTTTTATTTGACTTCAATTTTTGCACAAAAATTACATACGATATAGAAATATATACACTGGTAAAATTTTGGTACGAATTCAGTAGGATGGAAAAAAATGGCTTTCTAATAAAATATTTAAGAAATCAGTCTAAAAACTCCTTATTCAATGTATTTTAAAGTATGTTCAAAAATCAAGTGTTATATAGGTAGAAACTGTTAAAATATTGGTACGAATCCAATATGTGTTACTAAATGGCTATGTGCAGAACTAAATTGGGTCACACTTCACTATTCCTAATAAATGAAAAAATTCAAAACGAAAGAAGTTCCGGTAAGGGCAATTTACCTATTTTTATTTAAATAATCTGTTATCATATTAAATATTTTGTAAAGTATGATTACAATTGGTTACCCAAAAATTACTTTACAATAAATTGTTGAAACTAGATAAAATAGCATCAAGTTTATTCGCTTACCTCTTAAAAGAGGAAACCTCGAACCCCTTAATGGGGATTGGCAATAGGCGCAACAGATTCAGGAGGAAAACCTTGAGCATTAATAAAACTACTAGCTTCTATCAATTTTTTTTTAAAAACTATCAAATCGAAACTTTCCTTTCCCTACCATACATTTTACTGGCTATTTAATACAGTTAAAAAAGAAGTAATATACTTATAACTTTCCAAATAAAAATAACGTATTTTCTAATGTCATGTATTATATATAAATCAACCACCACTCCGTTTTTGCATTAGACTTCTAGTTATAATAGAATTGCATACAGAACTAGAGGTAGATAGTGTGCCTATATAATTTGTCCTTTTTTAACTCAATCCTCAATTAATTTATACAGCGCGTTTTTAAACTTTCATACTGATTTTCGATTTCTTTCAACTGATTAGTGCCTGAAAAATGATTTAACAACAAGTAACTTTCATATCTACCTCGGCTTTGGCATAAGATATTTGAAACTTACCCACGACTAGAAATGATGTTATGATTTTTAAAAATAGATCGGCTTTATAATTCATACAAATTTTATTTACTTAAAAATATTGTATCAACATATTTACAAAACGGAAAAAATATAACGATGATTAAACTTTATTATAACAAAGATAACGTAGATTTCAACTTAAAATGTTCTTTTTAAACTCACAATTTTCATTTTCAAAATGTGCACCACTCTGGTCCAAACCCTTTCTGCACTTTGCAATTTTTTTCTGGACACTCTGTTTTTTGTATCATTTTTTTATAGCTAATATAATTCGATTCCTAAAATCTTCAGCATTGTTGGCTGTTGGTTTGTAGACAATATCTTTGATGTATCCTGACAGGATGCAGACCTCGATGGCCAATTAACTGGACCATGTCTTCCTATCCACTGGCTCCCAAACATTCAACATGGGCGGACGGGATATAACCTGAGAGTTATGGGCGCCATCTTGCAAGTAAAATATTTGTTGAAAAAATTTAAGGGGAAATTATCAACAAAATTTTCCACTGTCAACTCTAAAATATACATATATTGCGCACATTGAGTGACACTTCAGAGAATATAGGGCCAATAATGTGACTGCCGATAACGCCCAACCATACGTTGAACCTTTCTTGGAAGCCACTTTCCTGAAAAAATGATTATCAGTAGCCTAGTATCTTAATATTTCTATTAAGCGTAGCCAAATTGGCAAACCAGCATTCATACGTAAAAATTATTAAATTTTAAAAATTATTGTCTCTTGCACATTTTTAAGGATTACATACAATAATTAATTCTTCGCTGGAAAGATTATCCCAGTACTTTCCCGGCTCACCCCACATTCAGTAACAACTTGGCGCAGAGACGTGTTTCGGTCATAATTAATATACGCTAGAACGTTTAATCCAGTTTACTTAATAATTATAAATATTTCACCATTATTTTCATACCTTGCATAACTTTTCATATGCTGCACAAGCCAAGGAAAATATTTGTCACTAGGCTGAATTCGGTCTGGATATCTCTCCCTTTAAACTTGTTTCGCTTCTCTTCTCTTTTGTATACATTCACCATAAATTATAAGATATTATTATCTACTTGATGTTCGTGGCTAAAATTCCTTTTCATATTGTTGCTTTGTATATATTAAATTTAAATATGTATATATATATATATATATATATATATATATATATATATATATATATATATATATATTATAACGTAAACTCTGGTGTTATAAAAGCCACGTTATAAAGAGTTCTTACGTAAGTGCAATAATAAAAGTTTGCACTTACGACCCGTTGGCTAGCTTATACGGTAGTTCGGCTTTGGGGGAGTTCAAAATTTTCAATCCTTTTCCTTGGTGTATGAAGGAGGCAAGTGAAAATTATAAATATGAAAGAAGGGCGCCAACACAGTAAAATTCCAACACCTCTTCGGTAAAGAGGGGGCTCTTTCTTAATGTAGAATTACAGCTTCAACTTCAAAGGTAACCCCAACCTTTAGGGTTATTTTCTTCAACCAATTGTTTCTCGTGAAAAGTACCTCACAATCATGTGGGTGCAAAAATGTTCAAAATGCTTTAAAGGATATAAAAAGCAAACGTGCGCTAAGATGCAAGGTTTTAATAGCAATGTGCTATGTGCTAATAAGTTCAATGTGCACTAAAATGTGCTATTTGCTATGTGGCCGCTGAGCTGTAAAAAAGAGAAAAAATCCATTGTAACCTATTGTTTAAATTAAAATTAAATGAAAGAACCTTGCTAAATAAATTAAAATAATAATTACCTAGCTGTTATTTGACCACTGTTTAACACAAAATTTAAAATAACTATAAAACAGGACCAGCCTTTTTAAAGGTAGTTTTACGGCCACAGTCAAAACGAAATAGCTCGAACTCGTTCCAAGACGATTTTCAGCTAAGGTTTAGTAAGAAAAAAGTTTTGAAAAAAAGGTAGGAATTTGGCCTGTTGAAAAGTGCTCCATGCAAAACTTGATTTTAATGTCCCTATATCTTGTCTCTTTCCCCCTTATTTATTTGACAAAAATAAAAGATTTTTTAAAAGATAGGCAACTAAGAATACATTATTTATTACAATAAATCTTAATATACATTCAATTTAAATATTTATTTTTGAAAAATTTATGTTGTTATTTTTTAATATTTTTCTCTAATCTTTACGTAAGCCTCGTCCTAAATAATTAAATCTTTAAAATGTTAGGTTTTTATAAAAATGAAAGTAAAGTGGTCGGACGGAATCGTATGGCTTTTAGTCATTCATGGAAAAGGCCAAAGCAAGGATTTTAGCGTCGCCGCACACAGTAAAACGTCAAACTTTGTTGTCACTTAACCCAATTTATAAAACGAAAATAAACAAGGCTTTTTAAACCAACAATTTGGAGAACTACTTAAATAAATAACACAAACCCTTGTTTAATGAACCCCTGACATGTGTTTACCGGACATTTAACAATATAGGTAACATCTTAAACTACATTTTATCAAAAGGACAAATCATTTAATGAACTGAACGAGATTTAAAAGGCGACAAACGAAATCGGAAGTATATACCATGTGTTTCTAATTTATGTAGCGTTACCAGGCTACAATGGAAATATTGGAAATATTTTGTTTAGTTTGTATCACAACAGCTCATACCCAACTAGGTTTTTTTATAACGGATTTGTTTCTGATCAAAATTATGTCAAAGTTTACAAACATCAAAATTAGCAAACAAAACAAAACAAAAACACATCATAAATATTATAGAAAAATAATATTTAAATCAAGAATTTAGAATATTAATATAATAGAATCCTAAAAGAAGTACATTAGAAATGTACTTTGTCAGTCGTACTATGTTATAAACATTTTCATAAATATAATGTAAAAAAAATAAAAAAGCAAAGTAAAAAATAAAAAATAAAAAAGTACGAAACAATTAAAAAAATACATATACAAAATTCGGTAAAAATGGTTGGTAATGGCAACTATCACACTAGGGGTTCATAAGGATAAATTTATGTGTTGTAAAACTCGTTCACGGTGTAGAAGGCGCTTTCCAGTAAGAATGATTTCAAAGCCTTGCGAAATGAAGTCAGAGATATTATGGATTTGATGTTAAATGGCAGGTGATTATGCATTTTTTTTGCATTGTAGATTACTGATCTTTTAATTAACTCTGAGTGTGGGGTTGGAAGATAGAGATCGTGCTCAGTGTTTCTGAGAGGGTAGTTGTGAGAAGGTCTCTCTAATAGAGCAGGTGCATGCTTACGAATTAAGCAAACCGATTCCAAAATGAATAAGCAAGGAAGGGTTAGTATTTTATATCTTTTAAAGAAATCTCGGCAGTGAGTTCTACTGTTAAGTCTCAGTAGGTAACGAACAGCTCTTTTTTGTAGTATAAAAATTCGATCAAATTGAGTCGCACAACATGTACCCCAGAATGGAATAGCATATCTGAGGTGCGACTCAACAAGAGCAAAATAAACAGTTCTAGAGGTAGAAAAGCTAAGCTCCTCGGAAACAGATCTTAACGCAAAGCAAGCAGAACCCAACTTCCTTGATAAAGCGTCGATATGTGGATCCCATTTTAAAGAATCATCTACAAGAAGCCCTAGAAATTTTACAGAGTTTACGACATCAATAGTGGTGCCATTAAGGTCAAAAGGTTGCAGCGTGTTTTTATAAGACAAGACTTTCGTTTTAGAGATGTTCAAACATAGGAGATTAGAATCGCACCAGGATTTAATGGTGATTAGGTCATTAGATACAATCCTATGTAGGTCCGTGACATCTGGGTGGCTCCACGTAAAGCTGGTATCGTCCGCAAAGAGACATATTTTTCCACTAATGTTTAAATTAGCCATGTCGTTTATGAACAGAAGAAACAAGATAGGGCCTAGTACCGAGCCTTGAGGCACTCCATATTCCATTGGCCTACAAGAAGACATCCTGTTGTCAACTTTCACAACTTGATTTCTGTTGCTAAGATATGACTTAAACCAATCGAGAGGAGCCCCTCTAAATCCATAGTACTGCAGCTTGTTAGTTAATATATTATGATTCACACAATCGAAAGCTTTGGAAAAATCACAGAAAATTGTTGCCGTAGCGTGATGGTTGTTTAGGCTGGAGTAAACTCTATTAAGAAGGGAAAACATGGCATCGCTTGTGCATTTGTTACTTAAAAATCCAAATTGATGTTTTGTAAGTATTTCATATCTAGACAGAAATGATAAAAGCCTTTTTTTAACCAGTCTTTCGATGATCTTAGATAGCGTAGGGAGAAGTGCAATTGGGCGATAGTTCGAAGCTTCTTCTGAAACACCTCCTTTGTGAAGAGGTATGATTATTGCAGTTTTAAGGCAGCTTGGAAAAG
This sequence comes from Kuschelorhynchus macadamiae, assembly GCA_030620095.1. Classification (NCBI taxonomy): domain Eukaryota; kingdom Metazoa; phylum Arthropoda; class Insecta; order Coleoptera; family Curculionidae; genus Kuschelorhynchus; species Kuschelorhynchus macadamiae. Next base: position 17,224 of record JAUTXW010000448.1, read on the forward strand.
TACCATTTTGGAAAGACATATTTATCAAAGCAGTCAGATGCTCTAGAGTGCACTCCGGCAGACTTGAATACATTTTTAAAGTAAGCCCATCAATTCCCGAGGAAGATTTATTTTTGATATCATTAATTGTACTGCGAAGTTCTGATAAAACTACTGGTGAAAAGAAGAAACTGTGCAGGTTTACCCTATGATTAGAGAGATATGAAATTGGGTCATTAGATTGAGATACGGATTTAGTCAAATCTTTGGCTACATTTACAAAATAATTGTTTAGGTCCTCAGGAGAGGTAAGGATAGTGTTGGATAAAGGAGTTTTGTTTCTTAAATCATTTACGATAGACCAGGTTTCTTTAGCTACATTTTTGGCGTTAGAAAGTCTATTATTGTAATAAATATCTTTGGCGGCTTTAATAGTCTTATGATAAATTTTTCTGTATGATTTTACATAATTATGAAAAAAGACACTGTCCGAAAATTTCTTTAAATGAGATAGTGACCGCATGTTCTTAGAAGATATACGTAAACCTTTAGTGGACCAGGGTTTACTTCTTTTATTTTTGATAGGCCTAAGAGGAAAAGATTCAGAAGCTATATTAGTTAGAGTTTTTATAAAACGAGAAAATTCAGTGTCGACATCATAAGTGTGAGAGTCCCAGTCAGTTATTTGACATAGGTGTTTGAAATTAATGAAATTTCTAACCGAAAAAATACGGCCTACTTGTCTAGAGGAATTTTTGGCTTTGGATGTAATTGAAAATTTTGTGAAAATTGCTTCATGATCGGAGAAACCTGGACTTAAGACATTACATTCGACGGAGCTAGGATCGAAAGAAGACACAACGTAATCTATAGTACTGGCACTTGTCTTAGTAATTCTGGTTGGTGAGTTGACGTGCATGGCAATTCCTAATGACTCAAAGATGGACTGAAGACATTCCTGAGCAGCACACACACTGGAAAAGTCAATATTGAAATCGCCACATAAGATTAATTTGCTTTTTACAGGAAGGGACTCGAGCAAACTTAGAAGGTTATGGCAGAATAATTGCACATCAGCATCAGGTGTTCTATAAATACAAATAATATAAAGGTCATAAGTATTGTGATAAACGATAGAAAATTCAAATACTTTTTCAGATAATAAATGATTATACTTTGATATTTCGGAAAAATCGTTGTTTAAAGACATTATCATGGTGCCTCCATGAGTTAAATTAGTTCTATTAAATCTGGCAATTGTGGTATAGTTTTTAATAAAAACAGGTTGATTGATATTTAGCCAGTGCTCAGTGATGGCAATGACTTCTGGAAAATTTAGCTCTTCTAACAAAAGATATAATTCGTCTGTTTTATGTCTTAAGGACTGAATATTAAGAAAAAAAAGATTAAAATTACTATTGGTCAATTTTCTAGAGGGTGCTAGATCCTCTTTTCGCGTCATATTGACTAAAAATTTTTACTTTTTGATGGTGAACCACTAGAATAATATTTACCAGTACTTTCACGAATTTTTTGGAGCCGTAAAATTTTTTCCGAGGAGTAGAAAGATCTATACGCTGCAAGGTCTGAGTCCACTTCAGATGAACCAATCCCATAGGCATCGTGGAAGCGATAATACAACTTGCGCAGGGAGTCCTTGTCACTGGGAAGGCCTTCTGAAGCTAGCAATAATTTAATGCTAGTACTTGTATGCCCCTCAAAACACACACTAGATGGCTGGTCGTGTAGATAAGCAAGAAATAGCCTTAAGGTCTTTAGTAAGGAAGGATCCCTTAATCTGGCTAATATATAGCGACCATTTGCTTTATCCGAATCTTGGGACAGCCGCACTCTTGGTGGAGTCATTGGATCAAACTGCAAAAAATCATCTTTCCTTGCAGTTTTCTCCATGCTTAATTTAGAACCCTCCAGTGCCAATGACCTACAAGCTGCTATGGCCTCCCTGTCAGAGCCAATCATGACTGACTTATCCTCCTCAGGCACAAATGTCACTGGTGATTCCAATAATTGAGGCTTTGGTGGAGACAGCCCCCGGCTCTTTGGGATATCTATATTGACATCTTGATGACTAGAAGATGAGACATTATGGGCTGTGGAAGTGGGCGGCGTTTGGATAAGGGTTGGTGAAACTGAATCATTGGTAGGATCAATTATGGCGTTCTTAAGCTGAATTAAGTGATCTTTATTTTGCACCCCAATTTTAAAATCGGAGCGCAAAGTGTCTGCATTCTTAAGCATAGGAAAACAACGCACAAAATTCGTGGTTCCTAATTTTTCTTTGATGTAGTGTACAAGCTGATTTGATTTATACGTGGACGGAATTAAGGATACCACTACATAATGCCATTTCTCTATAATGGGTGTTTTGTTGGGCTTCATGCAAATATTTCAGAGTTGGAGAGTCGCAAACAGTGCAAAAAAATCTTATGTTGTTGAATTTTTGTTTGTAGAGCACTTTTGTCGTGGATTTATCCAGTCCTGTACAGACCATACAAAAATCTCTTCGGCACTCCCCACTACAGCGAATTCTGTGACAGTCTTTTTCCGAAACGATTTTTTGGCAAGAATCGCACTTTAATTCAGCCATTTTATAAATAAATAAAAATATAAAATTTTCAAAGGAACAAAAAAAGTGAAAATTAAAAAAAAGATGTAGATAAATTTTATGTAAATATTATGTAAATATTTCCAGTTGATAAATCAAAATCTTTAAATGTCACGCACAAACAATATCTATAACTAATAACCGCATCCGGGTAAACAAGGTCAAGTTTAGTTTATAGCAAACGACGAACTGATGATCGGGTCAAAGCACACAAAAAACAAATTGAAATCAAAACAGTTCAAACCAAAACTAAACAAACGTTCAAGTACCGGCAAAACAATATACGAGCGAAAACACAACCGCCTCGTACAACTGCTGGAACTGAACTGTCAGTTATACAATATTAAGTACTTATAATAATGAAAACAGTCAAAGAATCTAAATAACTTCCAAAAACTTAGTTCCTGACATCTTGGTAAATGACAAAATATAATTAGCAAAATCATAATTAGTTACCGTAAAAGTGTAACGTTACAATACCCACTTCCTCGGGAAAGAAAAATTTTTTGAAAAAAAAATTTTTCGCTATAATATCAGTTTAGAAATTCAATAATACTTGAAAGATATAAGATAATATAGAAATATTAATCAGTTATACTGGGAAATTTAAACAAAATCATCTTACTTAGAATTCTTACAACTAAAGATATGTCTAACTTTACATTTGGTTGTGAAACAACCACTGAATAATCTTACATTACTTAATGTACACCCAAAAGATAAGATCATAAGGTTAATCCTTAATCATTTATAATATTTACAAAATAAATTTTACTTAAAACTATATTTTACAATATCCTTCGGCAGATTCTTTAGATTTCCCAAAAGGCAAATACACATCCACCAAGAAAGCGGTCAACTCCATACCCTCCCAACTAAGATGGAAAATGGTGGGTCGTTGGGCATAAAGTTGATTGGCCCCACTTCCTTGGCCGAGGTATACTCTCCTCAAGGGTAACCAAAACAAACCCTCCAAGTATAAGGAGTCCAAATTGACAAAACAGTAATATTAAGTTTGAAAGTAAAAAGTTGAGTTCCTAAAAAAAAACAAAACAGTTTGGCATTTTGCCGGGACATAGACTAAGTGCCCCAACCACATTATAGCAGTGGTCAACGCTGACATGGTTTGCACCAAAAGGTAAATATTTAAAAATTCTTCAAAATTGTAAAATGTAGAAAAAGGATTAAGCTCCAGAGATTTTTAAGTAGGATGGCCTGGAGAGTTAAGTTCCATCCCAGCCAAAACCCTATGTCCTTCTCACGTGTTAAAATGATATAAGGAAACCTGTAAACCAGCACACAGCATCACTGAAGCTTATAATTGAACATTATAATGTAAGAAGCCAAAATTTTAAGAAAAGATTTGGAAAGCAAAACATTTAAATTAAGTTACTAATTTCAAAATAAATTGTGGTAGGATAAAAAAGGTTTTATATTTCTATTATAGTATATGCCGTACCAATTTTTGTTGTTAGATAAGAAATATAGTTACATCTGACTGTCTTAGGACTCCACTGATTATGTACAAAAGGGAAATCTAAAGAGGTATCAAATAATATTTACAGTTATCAAAAGATAGAGAACACACACAAACGTCTTATATTTGTGAATTAGGTATATGTACAGTTAGTTAGCTAAGAAAATCTTAAAGTTATTCCATGGACTTAATTTATATTTACATTTTTTAAAGATATTATGCAGGCATTTTCCCACTTCATGGAGAAAATCTGCAAAAGTTACATGCAACAAAAGATAGGCAAATATAAGATACGTATCTTAGATAAATAGATAAGAGATAGCTTCCTTAGCTAAATATCATAAGCTAAGAAGATAAAAGGTAAAGGTGCACCAAAACTATTTCATTTTAGGCACTCGACAGATAAAAGGTAATTAGGTTTTTAAAGGTAAATTTTAAAAACTTTAGAATTCAAATTAAATTTCCGGACATCAAATCTCATTATCTGAATCAAAAGATTCAGGTCCGTAGTAAGGTTTCAATTTTGAAACGTGCCAGCAACCGGCATCTCTACCATCTAAGTGATTTAACTCATAGGTAGTTTTTGATTTTACATTGCGTACTACGCATAATACAAATTTTTCTGCTAGTTTAGCAGTGAAGTCATTAGCCGCATCAGATAAGACCATATTTCTTTTCCATACCTTGTCACCTATTTTATAAACCTGTTCACGCCTTCGCAAATTATAAGTTCTACAGTTTTTCTTATAGGCATTAGAAAGGTTTTCTTGAACTTTTTTATAAATTTGAGGTAGTTTTTTAAGTTCAGTGACATATGATTCACGGTTTTCTTGAGAGATGTCACCCTCATTTTTAACATTATCATAAAATTCCCCATGTAAGGGTACTTTCCTACCAAAAACTAATAAATTTGGAGTGTATCCTGTAGACTCATGCACTGCTGAGTTTAGTGCACTTTGACATTCTGGAATGTGTACATCCCAGGCTTTATGTGAGTCTTTAATGTAAGAACGTATTGCAGTACCTATGTTACGATTTACTCTTTCTACAGGATTAAAATTAGGATGATATCGACAATTATGCCAAACTTTAGGAATATTGAATTTTTGAATCATTTCATTAATTATTTTTCCTTTATGGGCTGTAGCATTATCAAGAATTAAAACTCTAGGTACACCAAAAGGTAAAAATACACTATCAGTTAAAAATGTGGTTATAGCAGATGCTGTGGCCTGGCGTAAAGGCTTCATTATGGTCATTTTAGAAAAAATGTCTACGGCTACGACTAGAAAGGTGTTTCCTTTGCTACTACGTACAAAGGGACCCATACAATCTACGGCAATCATTTCAAAAGGAAAATAAGCTTTCTTTTCTACTCCCATAAACCCAAAACGAGAAAACTTAGGCATTTTTTGTCTCTGACACACCTGACATTGGCGAACATACTTTAAAATTTCACTATGCATTCGAGGAAAGTAATATTCCTCAGCAACTTTATTTAAAGTTTTAAAATATCCTAAATGCGCTGATGTTGGAGAATCGTGACATTTTTCTAAAATTTTGGATCGTTCTGACTTGGGGACAACTAATTTCCACTCAATCATGTTTGACTTTAAAGGAAGTTTATTTTTTACATGCTTATAAATAAAGTTATTTTTAACTAACCAATGTGGATAAATTTCTGGTTTCTTTAAAATTTTATCTCTAAGATTAATATACCAAGGATCAAGCTTATCTAAAGTAACATTTAAAACATATATTTCTGCAGGAACTGATCTACTCAAAAAATCTGCTGGAACATTTTCACGTCCAGGGATATGTGCTAAATTAAAATCAAATTGTTGTATTTTAGTAAGTAATCTAGCTAAGCGACCAGTTGGGTTTTCTAAGTTACGAAGCCAAATTAAAGAAGCATGATCTACTAGAACATTAAATTTTGGACCCATTTCTACATAACAACGAAATTTTTCTAATGCAAAAACAAGTGTCAGTAACTCTTTCATAGTAACTGAAAGGTTTCTTTCTGATTTTGTTAAAGAACGACTTGCATAAGAAATTATAACATCTTTATTATTTTGGTTTTGCATTAAAATAGCACCAATCCCATAATCACTAGCGTCACATTGAATTAAACATGGGACCGAGAAATCAGGTGATGCTAACACCGGTGCAGAAATCATTTTTTGTTTTATTTCTCTAAAAGCTTCTTCAGCTTGTGGTGTCCACATAATTTTTTGTTTTTTACCTTTCCCTTTAAGTAAATCATTTAACGGTGCAGCTAAGTTACTAAAATGTTCAATAAAACGCCTGTACCATGAGCACATGCCTAGAAAACTTTTAATTTCTGTCGTTGTTTCAGGTCTTTTATAATTAACTATAGCTTGAATCTTTTCAGGTGATGTTCTAAGGCCTGAACCATCAATAACATACCCAAGATAAGTTAGAGAATCACGAAAGAATTTACATTTTTTAAGATTAATTGTTAAATTGGCTTCTGAAAAACGTTTATAAACTTCCTTCAAAAGAGAAATATGATGTTTAAATGACTTTCCTGTGATTATTGTGTCATCCAGGTAACAGAATACATAAGGAGATAATTCAGGGCCCAAAATCCTATCCATTAATCTTTGCTGTATTTGAGCAGCATTAGATATGCCAAAAGGTAATGTTTTAAAATGAAATAAACCCCTTCCGGGTATTAAAAAAGCTGTTTTTTCTTTCCTTCTTTCAGAAAGAGGTATTTGCCAAAAACTGTGTCTGAGATCAATACTAGATAGATATTTAGCATTCCTCAGCATAGATAAAATATCGTCTACCCTTGATAGTATATAACAATCCCTCTTCAAAACTTTATTAAGTTCCCTAGCATCATATACAAATCTTACTTCCCCATTGCCCTTTTTGACAAGAAAAACTGGAGCATTATATGGACTATAACTTGGTTCTACATGTTATCAAGTTCTCTATTAAGGATTTCTAATTGATATGGAGACATAGGAAATTGTCTTTTTTTAAAAGGTGGAGCATCTCCGGTATCCAGATCTGCAATAATTTTATTTGTTAAACCTAGCCTCCCTTCAGACGAGATGTTACTGAACATGTGAATGATGTTCTCAGCTTCCGATCTTTGCTCAGGAGACAAAGTTTTTAAACCTGGCATTGTATGGGTGTTAAGGTCATCATTAGCTGATACAATGTTTACAAAAATTTCATCGTAATCTGAGGTAATGTCCCAAGTATTGTCACAAAAATTAATTTTTAACCCAAAAATCTTACAAAAATCAACCCCAAGTATTAAATTACACTTTAAAGAAGGGACTACCAAAACATCTACCAGTCTGCATTGATTATTTAAAGATAAAGGCAATTGACATATCCCAGAAACAGTTGTTTTATTACCATCAGCTACGGTTACTGACCTTTTATTTGTGTCTGACACTAAGAGATTGTATTTTTTAATTAAATTCATACCAAAGCTGCCAATACAAGAGTGTGTTGCACCACTATCTAATAATGAAAAAATATTTTCATCATATAAACTAACAGATATGTAAGGTCTCTTATCAATAGGCATATTTACAAAAACAGGTGAAATCATGGGTTTAGAAAAGAATTTTTTAACATAAGATTTCCATGATTCCCAATCTTTTAAATCAGTTATAGGGCTGCAAGAAAAAGCTTACCTTCGACTGATTATGGGTGTTTTTTAGATATCTCGAGTTATAAACATTTCGGCCAACATATTTTGTCTTAGTTTGGTTTCGGCCATGACCAAACTTTCTAATTAGTTTTTTGGGTTACATTTAGGGCAAGTTTTAACGACAAAATTTGGTTTGCCACATTTAAAACAGAATTTTTTTCTTGGCAACCTGTAAGTAGTGTAGGTATGACCATGGTTATTACAGTTCCAACAGGTAACACTGTAATTTTTAAGGGATTCGTTCCGAGCTTGACTGTTAAAGACATTACTATCTTGAGAAGTATTAGTCTGACTCTCTACGTTTGCGAGATCAGTTTTAAGACAATTAGCTGAAGGAGGATTATATTTAGTTTTAAAATAAGTGGCTTCATCAATTTTCTTACAGTAATTTAATAATTCTGGAATATCAAAAATTTCCTGTAAAACTAAATAATCTAGATATTTAGGTAATAGATTTCTCCTTATTATTTTTAGTTTTTCTGTATCTGGAAAAGGATTGCTTAAGCGTGAAAATAAATTCAGCATTGTAGAAACATAAATATTAACGCTCTCATTTTTGCCTTGACATCTAGACTTAATTTGATCTAAGAGAGTTTCCTCATAGCATGGAGGTAGAAAATCGCGACTAAGAGCCTCTGTTATATCAGACCAACGAGTAAAACTGTCTCTATTAGCTCGAAACCATGTCAGTGCCGTACCTTGAAACAAATCTAAGCTACTCTTAAATAGCTCTACTTCGTCAACATTTGGTGCTATTGCTAATTCAGATACTCTTTCCAAAAAGGCCTTGACACTACCCGATCCATTAAAAACTACACCCCATTTATATATTGGCGCAGATTTTACAGAAGTACTGACTGAAATGGTGGTAGGTTGAGTAACACTATGCGAAACAGGAATAAAAGAAAATCGATCACCTCTCTTGCCCTTTTGTCTTAAACGAGTATATAAATCAAAACAAGTAGCGTAACTTTCTTTTTTAAAATCTGTACATTTTGTATAATTTTCTAAATCATCCTGTTCATCAGGTATTTTGAAACGACTAACTCTCTGGCTAAGAATGATTAGTCTAGAAATTGTTTGTCTATAACACTGCCCTGTTCTATTAGATTTCCAATAATGCTACGTTTGGTATTTAAAGATTTTCTTTTTGAGCTAATATCAAATAAAGACAAGAGATAATCTATTTCCTTTTCTGTTAAATGCTTAGCCTCAACTGTACCTTCCATCGTTAAATTAAAATTTTAACAGAAAAATTAATAAAATAAGAAAATTAAATTTTTTAACTCGAGATGCCAAATAAAAAATACTAAAAATTTAATTTCAAAATTTACAGTGAAACCTAAACAAAACTTTTAGGATAAAAACTTGGTAAGCAGAGAAAAGTAAATTCTACTACAAAATTACACGAAATGCTGGCAAAATCAAATCATACATAGATAACCCCTAGCAGTGTAACTTAAACAAGCTGTATAAAATTATAATAAAATGATAATGAAGAATAAATTATAAAAATATAATTAAAGTACCTTTCATTGTACTACTGTTTGTTTCAGCAAATTGAAAAGGATTGAAAAATTATTTTAAGAGAAAATTTAAAGCTCCACGTTGCAGGCGTCAATTCTATATAACGTAAACTCTGGTGTTATAAAAGCCACGTTATAAAGAGTTCTTACGTAAGTGCAATAATAAAAGTTTGCACTTACGACCCGTTGGCTAGCTTATACGGTAGTTCGGCTTTGGGGGAGTTCAAAATTTTCAGTCCTTTTCCTTGGTGTATGAAGGAGGCAAGTGAAAATTATAAATATGAAAGAAGGGCGCCGACACACGTAAAACAGAACTTACTGCACCGCCTTCATACACCCCTTACCCGTGTGTTCGTAAAGGTACTGAAACAACCAGTAAAACACTATTTAATATTATGATTTGCTTTATTAAAAAAAATACCTGTTTATGAAAGAATGTAGTTTAAATTGTTTATAAATAGAAATATGTGTGGTAATTTGAAAAAGATAAATTGATCAATAAAAGGTACTACTGTAATATAATGCTTTTTAAAAAGCTCACCAACTGGCAGGAAAACTGGAGTAACTTTAAAGGCTATAAAAGCAAACGTGCGCTAAGATGCAAGGTTTTAAAAATGTGCTATGTGCTAATGGGGCCTGGTTGTTGGGCTAGAGGTAAAATTCCAACACCTCTTCGGTAAAGAGGGGGCTCTTTCTTAATGTAGAATTACTGCTTCAACTTCAAAGGTAACCCCAACCTTTAGGGTTATTTGCTTCAACCAATTGTTTCTCGTGAAAAGTACGTCCCTACTTAACAATAAAATCACAATCATGTGGGTGCAAAAATGTTCAAAATGCTTTAAAGGCTATAAAAAGCAAACGTGCGCTAAGATGCAAGAATTTCCTTTTTAATACCTGTTTATGAAAGAATGTAGTTTAAATTGTTTATAAATAGAAATATGTGTGGTAATTTGAAAAAGATAAATTGATCAATAAAAGGTACTACTGTAATATAAAGCTTTTTAAAAAGCTCACCAACTGGCAGGAAACTTTAAAGCAATGTAGAGTTATGTGAATGTGCAAAATACTTTAAAGGCTATAAAAAGCAAACGTGCTAAGATGCAATTTAATAGCAATGTGCTATGTGCTAATAAGTTCAATGTGCACTAAAATGTGCTCTTTGCTATGTGGCCGCTGAGCTGTAAAAAAGAGAAAAAATCCATCGTAACCTATTGTTTAAATTAAAATTAAATGAAAGAACCTTGCTAAATAAATTAAAATAATAATTACCTGGCTGTTATTTGACCACTGTTTAACACAAAATTTAAAATAACTATAAAACAGGACCAGCCTTTTTAAAGGTAGTTTTACGGCCACAGTCAAAACGAAATAGCTTGAACTCGTTCCAAGACGATTTTCAGCTAAGGTTTAGTAAGAAAAAAGGTTTAAAAAAAAGGTAGGAATTTGGCCAAAAAACTAAACTGTTGAAAGTGCTCCATGCAAAACTTGATCTTAATGTCCCTATATTTTGTCTCTTTCCCCCTTATTTATTTGACAAAAATAAAAGATTTTTAAAAAAATAGGCAACTCAGAATACATTATTTATTACAATAAATCTTAATATACATTCAATTTAAATAATTATTTTTGAATAATTTATGTTGTTATTTTTTAATATTTTCCTCTAATCTTTACGTAAGCCTCGTCCTAAATAATTAAATCTTTAAAATGTTAGGTTTTTATAAAAATGAAAGTAAAGTGGTCGGATGGAATCGTATGGCTTTTAGCGAGGGGCGAACGGCTGGTGGTATTTATTGTACAAGCACTTGGTAATACTGGTATTTTTTTGGTACTAATTTGGTATTTTTGGTACTAATTTGATATTTGGTACTAATTTGGTATTTTTGGTACTAAACTGGTATTATTTGGTAATAAACTGGTTTTATTTGGTATTAAACTGGTATTAAACAGGTATTTTGTTGGACATTTGGCAACGCTGAATTTGACGCACGTGGCGACAACGGTCGGGAAGCTGATTGCATCATTTCTAGCCCAGTTGCATTGAAAATGAGCCGCCTTCGCGCTCTTTACACGATCAAAAATTTTTAGTTCGACCTATTTTATATTAAGTATTTTGAAGTTTTTGTATTTAGTGTCCAAGGTAAGTACCTACTTAACAATAAAATATACCTCGGAATATACATACTTAAGAACAATTACTTGTGTTTTGAGGTTAAGTTGCTGGCCTATTTGAAAATAGGTTATTTTTACTCGATATTAATTGCCAAGCTTGCAATTTTTCTATGCATAAAAATGGTTTTTACGCAAAAACGGTGCATAGCGTCATACGAAAAAATGTCAAGAAATTAAAGAACTCGCCTCATGGAAACATAATCTCGCATAATATGGATCTCGTTAGAATTTCTTATTTTTCTTGTGCATATTACTATATTTTTGAGCTTATAAGTAACAAATACCTAGCACAAATAACAAAAAATTCAATTACTTTTTATGTCTAGTTTCTATTTTATAAATTTTTGAAATATTGATATTAATGGAACCGATGTTTTTCTGACCTAATTATCCTAGTTTGACATGACTAGGCTCTAAAGCTCCAAATATCTTAAATTCACGTGAAAAACTAAACATTAACAAAAATTAAAGTTATTAATTAGTTAGCGACTCGGTTAGCGATTGACATTTTTTATTATTAAATTAGGTTTATGTTTATAAAGTCCCAAACCGTTCAAACATACCTACGTAAAAAAGGATAACGTGCATGTCCCATTTTAGATGTATATTCCACCCCGCCTATATTTAGAGAAATAGTAATATACCGGGTGTAATTGAGATTTCTTTCCGGCTGCCATTTTGTTATTTTTTATGCGATCGTACGAAATTGGGTAGGGATCTAGGGTTAATCAATTGCCATTTTTTGACATACTTGACAGTTTTGTATGACTTCCGGTTTGACCGGAAATGGCTCCATTTTTCTTTATTCAAATGGGATTTTGGACCTTTTTCTGTATAGTATGGCATAAAAAAATCAAGTCAATCCGCCATTTTGAAATTTTAAATGCTATTTTTATTTTTCAATCTAGGGTGCTGGTTGAGTCCACAAAAAGCACCACTTTAAGCTTTCCCGAAGGTTCAAAAGAAAACCCGATATTTTCTTTAACCAAAAATCTATTATCTTAAATAATTAAAATTACAATTGAATACTGATAAAACAAACTTTGTACGGATCGAGGTACGGATTAAAAGGCCAAAAAATTAAAGTGAACTCATTGAATACGTATTCGAGACTACTTTTATTTAACACATAACATAAAGACAGTATTGATTACGGTCCCGGCGGTACTTATCAATATTTATTATTTATAAAGCGGCATATCTATAAAGCCGGGCCGAAGTCTAAACATCCTAACTGCTAACTCCAAGAAATTTTGGTAATTTTACTTTTGTTAAAACTATTACCTACTGGGTGTCTCCAACATGTGCCATGAAGTGCCCTAAATTACTTCTATGAGCTTAAAGAGGCTGTAAAAAATAGTATTAACTTTATTTCATTGTAAATTTCTAATGCAGAGTTACTAAAAGTCGATAAAATCAGTTTTTTTTAATTACTCACAATTTTTAAATATGAGTATACTACTCGGTATACTATTTTTATATTACAACAAAACGCGCATTTTCAATACGAATCAAATGAATATAAACACATTAGGTCAATACACAAATAAAATTTTTTAATAATTAAAAAAGGATCAAAATTAAAACAATAATTGATAAATAAATTAATGCTTTTAACTGTCAAATGGTTATTAAATTTTCTGCAGAATATCGTTATATATACGCCTTGTGATACACTTTCCGTCGTGTCCTCGGTCGTGTCCTAAGCATAAAGAATAAAGCCTCGAATAAAGCATTAAGAATTTTAATATCTCTTACTGTTTGGGCACCAGGGGTTGTTTCTTGATTCATTAAATTTTGCTTTAAATTTTTCTAATAATGAATTAACTTTTTTAAATGGGAAAAATAGCCTTTTAGTAATAAATAATACTGTTCTTTTTAGATGTCTTCGATATCTTCAAATAGTTCAATTGTTGAACACGAGGTTGAACATGAATCCACGCCGTCTTCGTCTTATTTAGTTTCGACGGCCCCGAAGACGGCCCCGACCGAGGCCATGACAGACGTTTTTACGCAATTTGAACTTTCAAAGAAAACTATTGTTCCAGTTCCGATTAGAAATCTCTTAACTATTAACGGATATGATACAGCCGCTGTTTTACAGCATTTGTCAGAAAAGGATATTGAAGCAATTGAACACTTTGCACGACATGACCTGCATAAAATAATTTCCGTGTCTGAAATGAAACTATTTTACGGCCCCCTGTATTTTAGAGATCCAGAGAAATTTCGTTTTGTGCCTGGTCACCGTAATCTAATTTTTTTAATTAAAGATTTTTATGTAAATTTAAACACAAATAATAAATCTACCATGACCGAGACCATGACCATGACCGACATATTAAGTACATCTAAAGCTAATACTGAAAAATATCTGGAATCTAAAGGTGCGTTGACAAAATCGTTCAGTTCTGGATGTCTTTCAAAAGATACGACTCTACGTGTTTAGGAAACTGATTATACCCAAGAGAATAATATAGTTTCTAAAATACAAAAGCAATGGTTAAAGTCAAAAATTGGCGATGAACTCTGAAGCACTTTAAACTGCAATAGTCTGTTTAATAACATTATTTTTAACACATCAATTTTACTTCCAAATTCTACTGCAAAGTTCGAGGCAAACTCAATTTCGGGATCGACTTTAATATGCAAAATAACCTGCTTTTGTAAAAAGCAAGTAACTTTACAAAAAAAATATTATCCTTCTACAAAAACCACAAAAACAAGAGTTACAAAGGCACGCTGGGTAAGCTCAAATTTTCAAACACACTTGATAAAGCATTTTGATATAACAAATAAATTATTTATACCAAAAATTAGTAATAATCGCAGTGTTAAATCCGAGGTTAATTCGGAAGTAAGCAATAATTCTTCAAATGCCTCTGAGGCCTCGTCTGAGGCCCAACCAAAAATAACTTCATTTCTAAAAAAGCCTTCTACCGAGCCTTCTACGGAAAATACCGAGGAAATTACAGAGGCATGCAAACCCTCATGTAGCAAAATTGTACCCCCTAATCTAATATGTGAAGTTCCCTGTAATCAAAGAAATCCTAATGTAAAAATACTAGACTGTGTAATTATTCCACCAACTAAACGAGCCTCGGAAGTACCCTTATCAGCCGCCACTTTAGCCATACCATCCACAAGCAATAATAATTTTCTCCCCGATGTTAACGCTTTACTACCATTATCAGCTTCTGCTTCAACCTTACCGTCAACAAGCAATAATTCAATTTGGAAATCTATAAAATACAGCCGCTCGCAAAGGAATAAAAGAAAAATTGAAAAGTTTCATCGCAATCAACCTCTTATAACCAACTTCATTTCGATATTAGAGAAAATAAATTCTACTCTTAAGGAAAATGGAGAAATATCGAAAGCTTTTAAGGAAACGATGATGGTTTGTCTAAATCGAGGTCTAAATGAACCCGAGAATGAACCTGATGAGAATAAGCCAGAATCGAGGCCAGAATCAATGCCAGCAAACAAATATTTAAACATTTTGCTTAAGACAGCAAGAAAAAACAATGGGCCAAGTCAAAAAAACGAATTTGATCCTGAGCTAAAAAAGTTTGCATTATATATATATATGCGCTGGTAAACTGTGCTACGAAACCTTACATGCAAACCTATCAAATATCTTACCATCTTTGTCCAGCTTAGCACGATTTAAAGTTTCACAAAGTTTAGTTAGTCGAGAGGGTGAATTTCGTTTTCAAGGTCTCCAAGAATATTTACATAAAAGAAATTTACCGAAGGTTGTGTGGATTTCAGAAGACGCTACAAGAATAACGTCAAAGGTAGAATATCACAATTCTTCAAATCAAATTATGGGATTTGCCCTCCCACTTAAAGATGGTATTCCAGTAGAACAGGCCTTTCCTGCAACTTCCGCAGAAATCATTCAATCATATTTTATTAATAAAAAGGCCGAATATTGCTACGTGATTATGGCTCAGCCGATAGATTTGCAAGCTCCTGCTTTTTGCCTTTCCTTTTTTTCCACTGACAATAAATTCACTGCGGAAGACGTTATTGCTAGATGGAAATTTATGAAAGAAAATCTACTACAGCAAGGTATCAGAGTTTTAGGATTTTCCTCAGACGGAGACACTAGACTACTGAAAGCAATGAAAATTGAGACGTCCTTTATTTCCAATCATGACATGCTTGACGACAAGGAACCAGAATGGTTCCACTTAAACTCCATTCAATCAGAGTGTTGTTATATACAGGACTCCGTTCACATTGTCACAAAATTGAAAACAAGATTCCTAAAACCAGGTGTAATATTACCGATGGGAAACTTTTTTGCCCACGTTAGTAGCTTGGAAACTTTAATAAACACGGTTGGAAAAGGGCAACATTTTATTACAAAGTCTGACTTAAAGGCCGAAGATAAAATGAATTTTAACAGTGCCGAAAAGATTTGTACAGATTCTGTCTTAAATTTACTTCAACATCAGCCTGATGACATAGCCACCTACATGTATCTAAAAATTATGAATTTTGTAATTTCCTCCTTTATAAGTAAGGACGAAAAATTAAGCAATCGCTTGTATAAAATATGGTACTGTATATTCTTTCTTAGATACTGGAGGGCTTGGATCCGATCTAAGAAAGAATATACTTTACAAAATAATTTTATAACCTTAAATGCCTATACTTGTATAGAATTAAACGGGCACATGTTAGTCAAATTAATTAATATTTTTAATAAGGATAACTCTCTTTCAGAAGCAATGTTTATTCCGTGGATTTTTAATAGTCAGGCCTGTGAGAGTCTCTTTAGATCTGCCAGATCATTAACATCAACATTTTCCACTGTTATAAATTTTTCAATTAAAGATTTTATGTACAAATTAGACCGCATTTCTTTTATAAATAATGCTGTTAATGATCTGCAGGAAGAATTTGTGTTTCCAAGGTAGAGGAAACGCTTTAAATCAAATTTATTAGGGACTTCTGAATATGACTTACTCGATGACTTAAAAAACATAAATGTCAACCTCAATGTCAACGATATAATAAATAGAGCCATGGCAGATGCGCATGAAGATACGACATCCCTTGGTATGGACCAAGCAAAAAATATAGGAAATCAACTTGATCTTAAGTTACCGACTTACCAACTGACCCACTTACCAAAACCTACTCCTCGACCTACTTCTACAATGATCGAGACAATGATAGACATAGATTCTGACCTCGAACCTGACACTGACTCGGACATTGATTTCCATACGTACGATTTTAAAGAAACTGGACAGACTGAACTTCTGGAATCATTTCTAAAAAATGAAGCTGAACTTGATACAGGCAATTCCGTAGAAATGGAAGTAGATCTAAAAGATTATTCTCACAAAGTAGCAAACATTGATGAAAACCTCGATGAAAACAGTCCCTATTTAAAAATAAAGTTGCCAAACAATAAATTCACAGTCATTAAAAAGTCTTCCTATTGTTGGTTGCTAGATGAGGGTAGTGGACGCATAAGTACAGATAGACTCAATAGGTTCAAATCTGCAAAAAGTCCATCTAATGGAAAAAATAAAAAAAAAGCAACGGGAAAGGTACAAGGTAAGAGGTTAAAAAAAAGTGCCGCAGTTGAAGAAGATAATAATTACTGTACAACTTCTACCTCGACTTCTACCGACTCAGAAGAATTTAGCGTAGATGACTCATCTGATACCGAAACTTTTTCAGACGATAATGAAATCGTGGAAGGAAAATTACCTATTATATCTCTTAAAGTAGATAAATATTATGCGGTAGCTTATGATGAGGATTGGTACGTTGGTCGCATAGTTCATCAGATAGAACCAGATCGGTACCAAATAAAGTTCCTCAAACGTGCTAGCAAACGTGATTTAGGGTCATATGTTTGGCCTAAATCGGATGATATAGCAAATGTTCATAAAATGTTTATTTTCTATGGACCTCTGGTATTAACTGGCACTGAAACATTTTGCCTTAAAAGAACTGATGTTTTAAAAATTAGTAAACTCTATAATAGTGGAGTTTAAAACGTAAAATATTCCAATTTCCTTTGTTCTCGAGTATACGTTTGGACAAAATTTTCCAAAACGGCTTAATTTAAAAACAAAAACTAAACAGATTCTTAAAAATAATAAAATTGTTTTATGCATTCGGATACAATCGAGGATATAATAGACGATAAAAATCAGTTACTTTCTAAATTTTAAGTTGTAATATTTTTAATTTGAATTTTTATTTGCAAAAAGTTTTTACCCAACCAATCGAAATTTTATGATTTTCAAGAATCAGTTTAGTTTGACAAAAAAAAAATAAACCGTTTTGGAGGTTTCCAGAAGTATGCCCAAGAACAAAGGAAGTTCAACCGTTTTACGTTTTAATGTTGGCGTCTTAATTTGAATTTTCGTTTGCACTTTATTATTCCTTATACACAGTGGATTGCAGAAAGCTCTGTTAAAATTTAACATACGTTAAATATATAGCCAAACGTCAATTTAACAACGTGTCAGGATTTAACATAGTGTTAAATTTTAACAGAGCTTTCTGCAATCCACTCTAAGAATGTAAAATCAACTGGTCGTCTAAAAATTGTATGCTGCAGAGGGTGCCGGGTGATTAGCAAGTCTTGAACGCATTCTTAGGGTATAAAATATTATAAAATGTGATCCCTACCTTTTAGCAATAAAGTGCAAATGGAATGACGCATAGCAGCAGCTCAGATAAAAAAAAAAACAAATAAATATCTTGCCTTTATTATCAATTTTTGACTTTTAAACGCAACCGTATGTCCACCTCTCTGATTTACCTTAAAGAAAAACTGTAAGACGAGCTGTAAGATTACCAACTCTTGTTCCTTTATTTGCCAAAAACTTAGTTTATCATTATTTTTAGTCATTAGCTATTAGCTATATTTTATAAATTATTCAACGGGTTGTTTGTAGTTTTTGCGTTTTTTAAAATAGATAGGTGTATGATGTATAATGTTTTTCTCGTTTTAGTTAAGTGCATATCTATATTATTTGTTAATTTTATATTTTCAAGTACTTTATTGGAGAGTTTATTGGGTTTATTTGCTTAAGCTATTTTTTAAGCAAATATTTTAAGAAGTTGTTTTTTTGTACTTTTTGTTTAACCTTGGGTCTCGCCTTGGTTTATTTGTTTGAATTGTGTTCCAAAATTTCTTTTAATAGCTAATAAATAATAACAACAGCTTATTCCTTTTAAGTTGCTAAACTGACAGGTTGTTCATTATATTTTAATTTTGTACTTTTAGTTTAACTTATTGGGTTTATTTGTTTAAGTTATGTTCCAAATTACCTTTTAATACCTAACAAACAATAACGACTGATTCCTTTTAAGTTCCTAAATTCGTTCCTAAACGACCTAAACTAATGTTTAAGTAAATATTTTGACGGGTTATTTTGTAATTATTCATAAGTTTTAAAAAAATAGGTACAAATCTTAGATCTCTAATTTTCCTAGATATTTATTTTTATTTCAGTTTTTATCGCGAGTTTTTATTTTATTTTTCAAGTAAATATTTTTAATTTTTCTTCATGAGAATAAAATATTTAACTGTTTTGCTGGGGGTAATATCGCTATTAATGTTATTATGCATTTTTGTTTAGCTTTGAAAATAAATGTATTTTGATTTAATAAGGCTATTTAATTTTAACAGTCGTTTTTTAAAGCATAATCATCGATATTAATCAGTCAATATTTTTGTACTGATGGTATTTTTTGGTAATATTGGTACTAATTTGGTATTTTTGGTACTAATTTGGTATTTTTGGTACTAAATTGGAATTTTTGGAACTAATTTGGTATTTTTGGTACTAATTTGGTATTTTTGGTTCTAATTTGGTGTTTTTTGAAAATAATTTGGTATTTTTGGTACTTTTTTTCCAAAATTGGTATTTATTGTACACCATTTTTGGCAGCGGTTTGCCCCTCGGCTTTTAGTCATTCATGGAAAAGGCCAAAGCAAGAATTTTAGCGTCGCCGCACACAGTAAAACGTCAAACTTTGTTGTCACTTAACCCAATTTATAAAACGAAAATAAACAAGGCTTTTTAAACCAACAATTTGGAGAACTACTTAAATAAATAACACAAACCCTTGTTTAATGAACCCCTGACATGTGTTTACCGGACATTTAACAATATAGGTAACATCTTAAACTACATTTTATCAAAAGGACAAATCATTTAATGAACTGAACGA
Organism: Kuschelorhynchus macadamiae; assembly: GCA_030620095.1. Taxonomy (NCBI): domain Eukaryota; kingdom Metazoa; phylum Arthropoda; class Insecta; order Coleoptera; family Curculionidae; genus Kuschelorhynchus; species Kuschelorhynchus macadamiae. The sequence goes on from JAUTXW010000448.1 coordinate 36,924, forward strand.
GATTTAAAAGGCGACAAACAAAATCGGAGGTATATACCATGTGTTTCTAATTTATGTAGCGTTACCAGGCTACAATGGAAATATTGGAAATATCTTGTTTAGTTTGTATCACAACAGCTCATACCCAACTAGGTTTTTTATAACGGATTTGTTTCTGATCAAAATTATGTCAAGGTAAGATAATAGAAAAACTATAGGTGAATGAACATCTAATAATGAAATTCTTATAAAAATATGGCCCTTTTATATGTGGGCATTAAAGAAAGCTTCAACAACCAGACCCTCAGCATCTGTAAATATAAAACATAAAATGTATATAATATACCAAGCTGTCAGTTATACAATATTAAGTACTTATAATAATGAAAACAGTCAAAGAATCTAAATAACTTCCAAAAACTTAGTTCCTGACATCTTGGTAAATGACAAAATATAATTAGCAAAATCATAATTAGTTACCGTAAAAGTGTAACGTTACAACATATATATATTTATCTATATATATATATATATATATATATATATATATATATATATATATATATATATATAAATGCCATTTCGTTACTGTTTGAGCTAATTTTTTTAAATTTGGGGAATACATATGATATCATAGTGTCCAGTTTGATCAATAAAATAACTGGAAAGCACTTCCGGTTACACTGGAAGCTAGATTATACGTGTAATTTTAAATAGCATACTAAATATTTTAGTAACGTTTTGGATTCTTCAGATGATTCTCTATAACTTATGTATGATACATTATATGTCAAATATTAACGGTTTCGATTTACGATGACAAAAAAAACAAAAGAACGCTAAGATTTCCTAACTTCTAAAAGCTTAGTTTCTATCCAAGTTTTAAACGAAAAGAATCTATGAAAGACATCAAAACAAAACTTTCATTTCCTATTCTGCTTTTGTACTAGCTATTCGTGACAGAAGAAATAGCCATCCTAAACCCTTTTCCACCTAAACATTAATTGAAAATTAGCAATTTTTGATATATGTTTACAAAGCACAAAAAAAAATAATTATGTGTATGCACCAAATTTTATGTTTGCTTTTTTTGGCTGATTTTAACATAGTACCGTCTAAACATGTTTTGTAATATTCAGTTTTTGAGAAATCTAAATTTTTAGGTTAAACTAGAACTAGAAAAGACTAAACTAGGAATTTAAGTATTATTAATTTGTATGTGTTTTATTTGAAAGCCAAAATAGAAACCATATAACAAATATAACGGGTCGAAATTTCCAAACTACATTGAATAGTAAATTTAACAGATTGGTTTTCGAAAATCAAATATGCTATGATTCTTTTATTTTACTTTTTTACGTTGTGTGACAGTGTACGTTTTGTCGAAGATAATATTGCATTGTACAAAAACATACGCAATAATCGGCGTATGTTTTTTTTTATTTTGAAATTTAATATATACAAAACAACAATATGAAAAGGAATTTTAGCCACGAACATCAAGTAGATAATAATATGTTGTAATTTATGGTGAATGTATACAAAAGAGAAGAGAAGCGAAACAAGTTTAAAGGGAGAGATATCCAGACCGAATTCAGCCTAGTGACAAATATTTTCCTTGGCTTGTGCAGCCTATGAAAAGTTATGCAAGGTATGAAAATAATGGTGAAATATTTATAATTATTAAGGAAACTGAAATAAACGTTCTAGCGTATATTAATTATGACCGAAACACGTCTCTGCGCCAAGTTGTTACTGAATGTGGGGTAAGCCGGGAAAGTACTGGGATAATCTTTCCAGCGAAGAATTAATTATTGTATGTAATCCTTAAAAATGTGCAAGAGACAATAATTTTTAAAATTTAATAATTTTTACGTATGAATGCTAGTTATATATATATATATATATATATATATATATATATATATATATATATATAAAAGAGAAACAGAAATTTCAATTTCTGTGCGGTTCTTGGTCGTAAAAAGTTAGTTAAAGTTATAAAACGAAACCAGTAACGGTAAGGATTACTCCTTCACCATTTTGTCGAGAATCGACCAAAACATGACGCTATGTTTATTTCCAGGGCCAAGGTGCCAATCTGCTGCCGTGGTATCTGCCCCGGCAAGGCTCATCAGGCAGTTTCCTTGGGGGGTATCGGTATTAAAACCGAAATACCCAAACCCTGAAACAAACAAGGTGTCATGTCATTCGACTTTGAAAGTCGACGAGGGAAATAGGCAACCAGTGGCGCCATCTGTAGGTACTATGGTGCAACTAAATCGCTTTAGATGCGACCTACTTTGGAGCACAAGACGACACATCTGTGCAAAAATAAAAGAGAAACAGAAATTTCAATTTCTGTGCGGTTCTTGGTCGTAAAAAGTTATATAAAACGAAACCAGTAACGGTAAGGATTACTCCTTCACCATTTTGTCGAGAATCGACCAAAACATGACGCTATGTTTGTTTCCAGGGCCAAGGTGCCAATCTGCTACCGTTTTAATACCGATACCCCCCAAGGAAACTGCCTGATGAGCCTTGCCGGGGCAGATACCACGGTAGCAGATTGGCACCTAGGCCCTGGAAACAAACATAGCGTCATGTTTTAGTCGATTCTCGACAAAATGGTGAAGGAGTAATCCTTACCGTTACTGGTTTCGTTTTATATAACTTTTTACGACCAAGAACCGCACAGAAATTGAAATTTCTGTTTCTCTTTTATTTTTGCACAGATGTGTCGTCTTGTGCTCCAAAGTAGGTCGCATCTAAAGCGATTTAGTTGCACCATAGTACCTACAGATGGCGCCACTGGTTGCCTATTTCCCTCGTCGACTTTCAAAGTCGAATGACATGACACCTTGTTTGTTTCAGGGTTTGGGTATTTCGGTTTTAATACCGATACCCCCAAGGAAACTGCCTGATGAGCCTTGCCGGGGCAGATACCACGGTAGCAGATTGGCACCTTGGCCCTGGAAACAAACATAGCGTCATGTTTTGGTCGATTCTCGACAAAATGGTGAAGGAGTAATCCTTACCGTTACTGGTTTGGTTTTATATATATATATATATATATATATATATATATATATATATATATATATATATTTATATATATTGGGGTATCCAGGATTTTGGATTAGGGGGAGGTTGTCATAGAAATTCCCTATTATAGTAAAACAAACTTTATCTCTGTTTTTTTTTTAAAAAAAATGTATAGGTCAAATAAAAAATTAACAAAAGTTTAACAAAGTACATAAGTTGCACCATAAAAAATATTTTAGTTATGAATAATAATGAAAACTGTGTTAAGCAGAATAATTATGAAAACAAAAGAAAAATAAGTGAATAATAATTAAAACGAAAAACAAATTGTAAACAAATGATTAATTTTGGTTCATTTTATTTAGGACGTCTTCCATGTCTAATTCAATTAAATTCAATAAATTTAATAAGGATAACGAGGGTAATCTATTTTCCCCAGTGGTGTTGGTCTGGAGTAGCCGTTGAAACCGGAATAACGCAAAATATTTTTTTAAAATATATATATATATATATATATATATATATATATATATATATATATATATATATATATAGGGAATAACTCTTTACAATTTACCTACATATCCATGCCCGACAAAGATGAAATGATAAACTCCTCCTTTTCCACATTTTAAATTCACTTACAAGGCTCTTTAAGTTTTCATCAGATTCATCGCTATCAAAATTCGTTACAAGGCAAGAAAAGGATGTTAATAAATTATTATGTTTTACAAACCTAGGTTTAATTTTGGTAATAAAAGCATCTAAAAATGGACTAAACATAGGAGCGCGATAATAGGTTTCGTTTTATCGTGTTTTATGTGCATTTCTTCTTGGAAAGGTAAGTGCAAGATCAAGCTTTCCACATAGCTGTAACACCTGGGAAAAAAAATTGTTAAACTCTGAATCTGCATTTGACCTACAAAAAAATTAACTCTACTTTGAGGTATGTTGCCTGACGAATTACTACTGACAAGTCTACGATTTTCGCTTTGTAGATACTTGCTAAGAGTTACGCTTTGCCCCAAACAGCAATTCCTTTATTTTTATTGAAAATAAAACATTCATAGGTTTAATTGAATTAAAGAGTTTTTGAACAACAGAAGTTGAGTCTCTGTCTTGCTGCCATGATATTTTATCCAGATTGCCATAAAAACCTCGAAGAAAATTAACATAGCGTCGTGGCGTTGTACCCACCGAGTAGGACATATTTTTTTAATCTTGTGTTTTTTTTGAGTCAACATGTGCTGTCTTTTGGGCGTGTTTAGAAAAACATATGTTTTTTCAATATTGCCAAAACAATTTCTTACATCTTGAACATTACAGGAATCGGATATTGCTGAATTTAGGGAGTCCGAAGTACAGTGCACGAAAATAGCTTTGGGTTGGTCTTTTAAAATATAAGCTTTTCTTCCTTTAAAATGGCCGCTCATGGTGGCTGTCCCATCATAACCCTGCCCTGTTAGGTAACTTTTATACTATAAGGCTAAAATAATTTGATTTGATAAGAGCTACAAAACATATCTGACACAAAAGGACATTAGCACAATATTTAAAGATTGATCTATTAGAACGGAAAAGCATTTTAATGCTTTCATTTGCTTTATGGGACACGACTGAATTAATGACGCTCAAATACTTAATATATCATTTTATATGATAGGACTAGTATATAAAGCATTTTTTTTATTAATGGGGCTTATTTCTAAATCCTCATTGGGAATGTTGTTAATAGAATTGCTTTCGCCACTTGACTGTCTTAAGGAAAGAGAAGCTTCTTTTTAATATTTTGTTTCTTCTTACTCTGGAAGAAAAATAATACTACTTTTGACTATTATTCTTAAAATCGTATATATTGGTTGCATTTAAAATAAATCCAACTGATGCAAATTATCGCAGTTACGTCTAAGTAAAAACGTACTATACCACTCTCTAGAAATAATAGGTTACATGTTTTGCCAAGACCATAGACATTATAGGATAATGAACTTGGCTTTGCGCTTCTTTATTGACTCCAACGTAGCGTGAGAGATGGAAATCCCATTAGCTGCAAGAGAGATGGTGCTGATAAAGGCAGAAATGTATCTCTTTCTCACAATTAGCGGGATTTCTGCCTTTACGAGCTCCATCTCTCTCATGCTTTGGCGTCAAGGTAAAACATGGCGCATGTGTGACGGGGCCAGTTCATATAACCTATTATGTCAATAGCCGAGATAAATACAACCACTCCTATTTTCCTAAACAATAAGCTTAATTTAGAACAACCCTTTTCATACAATTTATATACCAACAATGTGAGTTTTTTTTTAAATGTTTAAGCTATTTTGCTATAATAATCTTTTTCTGCAGGAAAATAATCTATCCTGACATATAACCACGAGATCAATGTGGTTTTACAATATTGGTTAACTTTCAAATATAATACATTTGTAAACAATAATGACACAATTAAATAAACTTACCTTTAAAAGTTCAACCCCAATTTTCTTTAAAACTAACTAGTAATAAACACACTAACACATATTTTTACTAGACCTAGAAAATGGTTTTTACTCTTTAATATTTTGTTTAATTTAGCTCGTATTTATTTTGTTGATGTCAAATACAGAATTCTGCGGTTTCACGAGTTTCTTCACGCGACATCTCGTAACATCTGTCGCAAGCAATTCGCAACAATTCGAGCGGTGTTGCCAATATGCTTGTATTATATTAATATTAACGAATTATATTTTGTAAATTACGTAGGTTAGGTTAGAGGCGAAAAATATGACGTTAAAAGTGTTTTTAATATATGAAATATACTCTCAAAAAAATAGTTTAGCATGCTCTGGATACGCCTATGTATTCACCCATAAAAATTAATTTATTCGACTTCGGATCTTTTCATAATAGCGATCTGATTGTGATATGTGTAAGAAGTATGACATTATGTACAGGTTAAATCACAGGAACATTCAAAACCTATTTAATGTTACATGTTTTATACCTACGGTTGCGTTTTAAACTTATAGTAATACATGTATGTTCTGTTATTCCTATTTGTTAATTTTAAATATAACTGCTTTAGTTTGTGGATTGTCTTAAATATCAAGATAACTGGTAAAATAGTCGATACTTTTTATAATTAAAAAAAAAATTAAGAATCAAATTATCCAAAATCATTGATGTGTTTTATTGTGTACCCTATTCCCTAAGATTTTTTATACGTAAATATATGTATATATACTTCCATCCTCATTTGACGAAACGTAAATTTAAAAATATTTTTGTAAATAATAAAACATTTTAGTATCAGTAAGTAGTTTAGCCATAAGTGTGATTTTACAGTTTTAACGAACAGCAAATGAAAGAAAATAGGCAGATGCCACATTTTAAATATAAACTCCAACAAAGTCGGTTCTTTAATTAAATTATTGATTACAAAAATGATGGAACTCCCAGATTAATCTTCGTAACTGATATTTGGAGTCCAAACACAATTTCCATGTATATAGGCCGTTCGAGTTTATTTTGATTATTATTTTCGGCCCACTTGTTTGCAAGCATGGGATATTCAGTATCTGAACAAAAATATGTTTTATTATTTCTGTTTGTTTGAAATTAACAAGAACGACTCTGGATAAAATTAAAATGTTAACGCACAAGTTGAATAATATTAGTGTAAAATATTTGTTTAAATTCGTAGCATTAGAATTAAAAATGTACCTTTTAGTTAAGAGTCACCGCTTAGGTAACTGGTGGTACTTTATCAGTAGAAGTCATAAAAGCCTTCAGTGAACTTTTAATTGATTGTTCTTAAAAATTCTGCTTTCTTCTTTATGTTTTAGAAAATTTGTGAAGATAATTAAAGTAAAATATTCACTTTCCTATATTACTTTTTTATTTCCTTCATAATTCTGTAAAAATAACGTCAATAGTACTTAACTCATTTACATTTGCAAAATCTCTTTTTGGCTCTGGGTAATAAGCAAAACATCTAGCTTTCTAATTTTTCTATCTTATCATACAATCTGTGAAACAGATTCTAAAGACATTTCTCTTAATACCATATTTATATTATATTGCTTTGTAGGAATTATAAATATTTCTATTTCACTTTTTAACTTCTTCCAGCATATTTTATTGTTTAAAATGTGTTTAATATTCCGGAATTTGACATATGGGCGAGTCAGGTTTAGGGATGAGCGATATTAGATTTTACGTGACGATAAGCGATAGCATATCATCTATCGGTATGTCGATATTTATCGATTTATCAATAAGTATTTTTACTTATCGATAGTTAATTTCTACCTATATATCAGTATTAGCTCCGATCTATCGACATATTTGTGAAAATGGCGGTTTGGTAGCAAAACTTATGAAAACAAAGCCTTCGATATGGCATATGTCGCTGGCCTATCGATATAACGGCGATCCCTAGTAAGGATACCCCGTTTTCCATAAAATGTATATTGTTCCGGATTGGCCGGTACACAAACAGGTAGTTTCTGAATGCACTCCTATTATTTAGAACACAACTTAGAGGTATCAAAGGTAACCACTGGTTATACCTAACAATCGTAACTAAAATAACTTCAAATTTGTCAATGTCAGCTTGTTATCACTGAAATCTCAAACTAAACTGAATCAAGACGTAAGCTTGCGGCGCGTTTATATAGCTTTTAGAAAATGATGAAATCCTCTAGAATAATCTAAATGCTACAAATAAATTAATGGTGAAATAAATTAAGTCTATAAAATATTCACGAACGAGTTTGACCCTATCAGAGTCGTTACATGCAGTGGCGGCTTCTTCATTAGGTCGAATGGTCATTAACCCCACAATAAATGTTTCCAAACAGAAACAAATAAAAAAAATAATACATAATTTATATTTTTTCAATTTTTTTTAATTTGGAAATTCTCTCTATTATTCTAAGGGTATAAACTCGTTGACCGTTCTCTTAATTCCCCGACACACTATCCATGCCTCGTACCGCGATCTCCGGAGAGGTTTCGTTTCATTTGGAATAGATCACGGCTGGCGGCCCGCGTTGACCTCGTGGTTATAAACGGAGGCGAGTTTTTCCCGATTGGTCCCGATCAAATTCGCATAGTTGTTTCTTGATTTTGTGCTTTAAATTAATGCTTTAAAGTGTTTTAGGATATTAAGAATTTATAATCGGTTTTCAATTATATTGGCGAGCTGAACTTTGAGAAACGACTCGAATTTAAGACCAGTAGTCGACCTTTGCCGAAACTTAAAATTCAGCAAATAGGTAAAGCCTAAAACAAAGTAAATCGTTATTTTCGTAGAAATATGTACGATTTATGTACCTGGACATGCGGTTGCGAAGTAACAAAGGCATTTTATTGTTTCGTGTGTCTGATTTTTTCCGATGAGTCTTTGTGGTTTATATGTATTGGTTACATGGATAAAAACTAAGATAAGTACTTCATTAAAATAACAAATAAAAAATAAATGCACCTAAAACTTTACAAATCTATGACTAAGACTAAATTCGTAACACTATTTTATTAGAACAGGTTAGTGATATGAACGTCATTTTTTTCAGGATTTGAATTTAATATATTTTGCAGCTCATCTGAAACCTTTTTTGAACTTCAAAGAACGAAAAATTAAAACTATGCCGTAGCGCCCGTAAGTTCTACAGATAAAATGTCACGATAAAACAAGTTTATGAGGATATCGGAGTTAACAGGTCGATGTGGATCACCGACAGAAGTCTTCTTATTATAGCGAACGGGCCGGATTGACTGAACAAATACAACATATGGCGGTTGACCTTTATGAACGCGACTAGGTTTAGTAAATTGAATTTATCTAAATTGTATAAAAGAATATGGGAAATTTTACAGTTTTTCAGTAAACAAAAAATAAACTTTTTTGAAACAGAATAAAATATTATATCAAACAGTAATGACTATTCCATAATCTTAATGAAAAAACAACATACTTTTACTAGGGGCTTTTTTTTCGTCGATTAGAGCTAGTTTTAAAGCTAGTGCGGTAACCTTTTAAGAACAAAAATTGAAAATCCCATTTTTAGCAATTTTTTGTGTGTTCATGGAAACGGTTAACATTTGACATACTTTGCACCTATTAAGTCCAACTTGTAGAGAACTCATCAGAAAAACTAAAAACACAAAAAACTAATAAATATTCCATTTTAAATTGAAACTTTAATGTTACTTCCAGTTTAATCAAATTCCAAAGTAAAGAGTTTTATTTCTAAATTGGGTATTATCTAAGACTATGTCAACGCTCCAAATTTGAAATAATATCTCTAACGGCAACGAAATCATAAGCTGGGAAACGGTCTCTGGACGACACGGTCTTTCTCGGTTAAAATAGACTTAGAACTTAAGAAGTTTAAGAATGCCCATAAAAATTTGTCAAAATGTAAATTCCATTCTATTTATTGGATGTCAGAGGTCTAAGCAATTTGGTGGAGATTGTAAAAATTAAACCAAAATTGTTGGTGTTTTCTAAATGTGTTCTAAATTCCGTCGGTCTGTCTGTCTGTTCGAGGCAAAACTATTTGCCTGATTGACTTCACTGGTAATATGTTGGTAAAAATCCTATATAGCGAAACAAAATGACGGCCTAATGAAATGTAAAAAAAATATTACTACAAAACTACTGATTCCATTTTACTCAAATTTTGCACAAAAATCAAGTATTACGCAAAATTCCTGTATTTTGGTATGAATCCATAATAGCGACTTAATAAAATTCAGTCTGAAAAACTATATAATTTATTGATTTCAAGTTTTGTACAAAATTTAATTTTGGAAAACAAAAACTCAAGGTGGCGAAACGCAATAGCGACCAAATAAAATGTTTGCAATCGTGAAAAAAAATAACCCTGCATGTATTTCACATCTTTATGTTTTAGCGTCTCTAAATGCCAAAAAATATGTTTTATTACTCTCGTCGATCTGTCTGTCTGTCTGTCAGTTCACGGCAAAGCTTAAAAACTACTTATCCTATTGAGTTCATTTGGTCAAAAATTAATAGTCATATGGGGATTACTTGATAATCTTTTGGTAAAAATCAATTCTGGCGGAATAAGATGGGTCCTAGTGAAATGCTAAAAAAATATTACTAACAAACTAATTATCCAATTTTGCACAAAAAGCAAGTGTTATATAGGAATGAACTGGTAACATTTTGGTATGGATTCAAGATAGCAAAACAAAATGGCGGCCTAATAAAATATTTAAGAAAACGGCCCGAAAAAACTATTTATTATATTAATTTTAAATTTTGTGCAAGCATTAAATACGTTAAAGTTGTGATTCGAATTCAAGATGCTGGCCAAATTAAATGTTTAAAAACCAACGTAAAAAATCCTCTTATAATTGCCTGTACATTTTGCAGAAAAATTAAGTGATATAGGGATAAACTGGTACGAATCCAACATGACGAAATAAAATAGAGGTGTGTTTCAACGTAGGAACTACTTATTTAATTTATTTTAAATCATGCCCAAAAATCAAATGTGGCATAGGTAGAAACTGGTAAAATATTGGTAGGAATCCAATATGATGGAACAAAATTGCGCCCAATAGGAATGTTTGAAAAGAAAGTATATGTGTGTTATTAAATGACTATGTAACCAAATAAATTAAAACTATAACGGGCAATTCCGGGTAAAGGAAATTTTTCCGACATGGCTAAAATTTTGCTACTATTTTCACCAAATAGTTTTACCAAAATGAAAGGTGCTGGGTTTTAGGTTAATATTTAGTCTTTTGTTAGGTGTAAAAAAGCTTTACATTAGCTATTTGTTAAAGCAGTGGTGGAGCAATATTTTCCACAAAAATGCTAAAAATAAAAAAAAAATCAAAAAAATATAAATTCTGCATATTTACTAAATAAACTGCGAGATTTTTCTAAATACTGGATATATTGGAGATTAATGCAGTGGAAAAAAATTAAGTGATTAATAACCCATGGAAACTGGTGATCTCGAAGAGTCTAGCACAATTCGTTATTCTAGAAGCTGTTAAGTAGGGAGGAACTCATAAAAATACAAACACCAGTCACCATTTTACGAAGTATTTTAGCACAAAATTATAAATAATAATATAAAATAATTCATATTAAGTAATTAATAAGTAAATTCCGATGGGAACTTTTTAAATTACTAAATTGTACAGAAATTTTTCTTACTAAACAAAACATGAGCTCTTTAACATTTGTTAGTCTGAGTTACATCATTTTGGTTTTTTTTATATCTCTTTTAACGTGTGTAGATTTTATAACCCTATAACATTCTATTAACTCTTATCCAACAAATATAGGTATAGTAAATAAAGCTAAAACATAGTTGCAGTGCATTATATTAATTGTTAAAAATATATTTTATATTTCCCTATTTTCGTGGTGATAATAAATAATGGTCATGAGCATTTGTATAGGACCTCAAAGTGCCCTTTATTACTAAAATAATTGGAAATAAAAATTTTAAAGGGAAATAAAAATTAAATATTACATTTGTTATTTATTATTATTGTATTGTACGATTTTGTATTTTACTCTTAAACATCAGTTAACATACCTACAGTATAATATTAAACAATAGGGATAAATAGGGATTTGTGTTAAAAAAAATAAAATCAAAATCTTGAAATCCTCTATCTGAAAATCTAGTCATAAAATCAAGTTATGCCAATGACACATTTTGACTGGAAGTCGAGAACTATAATATGTCAGAAAAATATAAAAATTCAAGGAGAGCTAGTTTCCATAAAAGTGTGAGAGTTTCTTTACTTGTATTTTTGTTTATACCTTTATAAAGCTCAGACCTGTGGTGTTATCTTCCTTGAAAGGTTTGGAACCATATTATTACAATAAAACCATTGCTTTGTTTGTTTGTATAGAACGAAAACGCGAAAATCTTGGTGTTTTAATACTTTCTCAGATTTGTAACAAACTGCTTGCTAGACAGTAAATAGAAAAAAATATAAATAATCGAATCGAAGGTAGCGTCTTTGAAAAACTTGATTTTTCGACTTTCCAATGGGTGATTTGTTTTTTTTTAGGGTTTCTAGTTTTTAAATATTTTAAATATTTTCTAGTCAGTATCAAAATCTGACTTTTTCCGGTAAATCATTTGTTTCTTATTTCGAAGTAATTTTATCCAGGTGTTATTAGTATGAAATTAAAGACGAATTATTATAGGAATTTCTATTCGTTCTAGTCAGTATCATCTTTGGTGTACGTGGAAAAAGATCGATTTGAAAGGTAGGAAACAGTTTTCGGCATATTGGCAAAACACTAATTTTCGCAACTTTATGGCATCTTTTTTTTTGCTTGATGAAGAACTTGTAAAGATGTATATTTTTAAAACATTATATCAATACCTGATACAATTCCCGAAATATTAACAAAAATTCTAATAGCCACAGCTAAAGCGGAATCGGAATATATAGATTTCAGAGTAATATCAAAAAATGTCACCCATTATAAGTTATGTCGGTTGATATTTCTAAAAAAAATCATTTTTTTTAACCTCGAATATTTCGTATAACAGATTTTCGCGAAAATTGTCAACATTTCTAAAACCCTTTTAATTTTATTCCTCTATCCTCAGTCTTTTTTAGACACTCGCTAAAAACGAATTTTCGCAAATTTTAGTCGTTTTTGTTGCCAAACGCATGCGAATCTTGTGGTAAACTTTTGATATTATCATGGAGGGCTCCCATATGTACAAGATAAAAAAGGTTTCGTCCACTATCCTAATTTTTGGAAGAGCTCTCCTAATGTGCCTTGAGTTCCTGGACTATAATACATTTTCATAAAATCTGTATCAAAAGACATAATATTCTTTTAAAGTAAAACTCGTAAAATTATATTCTCTCAAAAACAAATATATATTTTAAAGCCAGTTCAACTAAAAATCTCAGCAAATAATATGTCCTAATGACTTTCAGTTATTTTTTATGACCATGGCAATCTCGTACCAACTGAGTGCTTCGTTCATTGAAATTCATGAAATCTCATCGGCACGGAATTGGAATCTATTGAGAAAAAACGTGTCGGGAGATATGTAAAATTTCGCGATTTGCCTTTAAAACGAGAGAACCTATTTTCATTACAAACATGCAAGCGGCATAAAAAATAGAATGAATGGAAAACGTTTGAAAATTAGGTCATGCCGAAACATATTTTAATATTTTTTTTATAAGACTTTTAATAGAGAATTACTGGCATTTTTATACAATTAATTTGACTATATGTTGCTTTTAAACATCTAGGCGAACTATTTCTCAAGAAAAGGAATTCCAAAATTTTGCATTTTATCATATAAACTAATTTGCCTATAACAATTTTTAAATATTATAACTTTTTATGTTGCTTCTTACAGACGAGTGGTAATGAATTCAGTATTCAGAGCTACATTAACGCCTCGGATGCTAAAGAAAAACTTTTCAAAATATAAATGGTTTGACTTAACTGAAATCTTTTAATATATTTGATATTTTAATGACATAAAAACAATTCAAAAATGCCCCCATGAAGTAAATATCAACAGATGTAACAAATTCTGCGGAAAATAAATGAAATCTAGCTTTTATTTATAAACTAATTACACCAAAAAGAAAAAAAGTAACATTTTTCGTATGAAGTGAAATAGTAAAACTACCGAAAACCCTACCCTCATTGATTAATGGCGTAAGCAGTACATACTTAATAAAACTTAAATAAACACAGGGCTTTTAAAATTTTGAATATTTTCTTAAAAGGTTGAGACTTTATTTCAAGTGTGATGACGCTTCAAGCTTTTAAGAAAATTGGTATATGTAAAGTTTTATTAAGTATGTACTGCTTGCGCCTCTAATTAGTGAGGATGAGGTTCTTCTGAAGCTTCAGACACTAAATTTTATTTTTTACGTTTAAGAGCAGTAGTGTATAAATAAAAGCTTGTTTTTAAATTTTTTTTTTAATTTTATTTTATTTTGTACTTTTTAGCATTATTATTCGCTTAATTATCTGCTTTAATTCCTACACCTTATCTGTTTAATATTACAGGTCAACGAGACCAAACACGATGAGGCTATCTTGTTTAGTTGAGAAATTCCTATTGCCAGATTCCGGCTTCATCACCAGACCCTGGACACCATATACTACATATACTACTATAGTACTTGTCAAGGCAAATCCAAAGAGCCTAAACACGACGGGATCATCGTGTTTAGTTTAGTAGTTCCCATTGCCACTTTCAGGCTCTATTATTCAGGCCCAGTCTATAATACTTGTCAAGGCAAATCCAACGTGTCCAAATACGAAGGAGTTAAGATATGCAGTGGAGCAGTTCCTATGGTTACCTTCCGGCTCCATTATCAGACCAGCTTCGTGGTACCATATCCAACAATCTGTCACTTGAATGTCACTGATCAGCTGTTTTTTTACAGGGGAATATCAGACTTTTACTATGTATTTTCATTTTTTACGCTAAAACGCCTTTTTTTCGTTGTATTGTGAATTGTGGAAGTAGATGGATGAGAGATGGTGTTACTTTTTGTTAGATTCCAAAAATCACCAATTTTACACATAAAAAATGACTGAACGAACTTTCGTCTATAACGAGGAAGATGTGGATTATTGCAATAAGGAGAGAGGATTTAACAACTACCACAATAAAATATGCTCGAGCCTAAGTTTCTACAAAACATTTCATATTTATGATGTATTAAAACAGATTTAAAACTAAAATTAACTTAGCTAAATAACAATTATGATTCTCAGTCAAGACTCTGATCGAAGATGTCTCTAATATTACATTTTATACCTTTAAATATTCCGATGATATATTTTTTCTTTATATTATATTAAAATTAACGGTACATAATTACGTACGATTTTGAAAGATAATTTTTAAAACGTTTTTACCTTTATATAACTCTTTTTTTTTGGAATGTGGGGTAATTATACTTTAAAAGTTCTTAATTTCAGTATAATATATATTTTTTTTACATTCTATCTTAAACTTATGGACCTGTTTGTACAGTTCGGCGATTTCCACGTTCTCACTTTGGGGCGTCAAAAAGTATTAACTGTTAGGAAGTTTAAAGCAAGCACACACTTATAAAAACAGTCCTGTACTAAAAAATGCACTAAATGTATGTAAAATCCTAATTAAAATTTGACTTGAAATTATCACGGTTGCACCTCCTTATTATTGAATTATTATCTAAGGTACATAGGTATGCCAAATCGTAGGTCAATCGGATTCCAGCAAGTGGTTGAAATTATAAAATTATATTATAAATTTTGAACCGAAAATACAGACATAGGAATAAAGAACGTTAAATAAAAGCTTGTTATAATTTATTTAACATTATTTAAACTAGGCTTTTAAAGTGAACTAAAAAGAAAAAACTTTAGCACATATATAAAAATTTGCAATAATAGCTTTTGGGTCGCTTATATATAAATTCATTACACGAAAAAACCGTGAAGGCTAGTCATAATACCGACCTCAGATAGTTATACCAAGATACAACGCCTTTTTCACTTGGTAATATTGTGATTGTATTGATATTGTGCCTTCTGATTCAAAGTTCATTGTAAATTTTATATTGGCATGTTAGCAGATGATCAAGAAACCCAGGGAGGCTCTCTGGACCATGAGACCATATTACAAAAGTGTCGTCTACATATCTACACCACGATTTTGGTTTTAGTTGAGACGACTCTAAGGCTTCCTCCTCAAAAGCTTCTATGAAGATATTGTCTACCACTGGTGACAACGGAGTTCCCATGGCTGTTCCTGAGGTTTGCTCATAGAAAGTTCCTTGAAAGACAAAATACGTTGATGAAAGACATGCTTCAATTAGATCTAAAAGTAAGTTATCAATAATATTATGGTGAAATAAGTCTGATATTATAGAAATTGAATCACTTAACTTAATTTTGGGATCTAATTGGATTGATTTTATTTTTACTACAAAATGCGTAAAGTTTTTAATGTAATGGAATGGAGCGCTGAAACCGATCGCTATACCCAGTCACGCTTCGAGAAATACAGGTCGACTATAAATAGCCGGCCTGGGTCTCTCCGAGCTTATTCAGTGTTCCGATCTCGTGAAGCAAATATTTCTGAAGATGCCTCGTGCAATCGATGGCGAAACGTCGGAAAGTGATTCCATTTTGACAAGGTCTAATCCCAAGAACCATGATTTCTTAATTGGCCACAGCCGTGAAAGCTTTCGTTAAAAGCATGACAAAAATAGGCGGCCTTGAACATACCTCAGCCAAAATCGGATTGATACCATAGCCTAATTACAGGACCGAAGCAAAAATCTCAAAAATATCATTTTGTTTAATATTTCCGAGTGTATTTCGGAATAGTTAAGGGAGTGAGATGATTGTGAAAATTCATGTTGTTAATATCATTAAAAAAATAAATCTAGAAACAGATTAAGAATTTAAAGTTGTTATAATTGTTCGCCCTATAAACCAAACAATTCTAAACCTCGACCTATTAAGACTGTTATTGCAGGCAATAGAATAGCGCAGAACTGTTTACATCGAAACCATAAACTAAAAAGTTGTAAAATGAAAATAAGTTGGGACATAACATATTTTCAGCAGAAAAAACAGAAAGCCATGTATGTTAAACTTAATGAAAGAAGAAATAATAAACTCGGTCGTAAGGTACAAAAATATAAAACACCTAGAAAAAAACTATATAGCTAAATTTAACTTAACAATTCATGATAGTGCAGATCAAGACAACAAATCAGGATTCAAAAAACGATTAAAATATGGTAACATAGTGGGAAAGCACCATTGCTAATTTCATAATATTGATGCAGCTCGTACTAAACTGCATAAACACAGAATTACTGTAAATGCATGTACCTACGATAAAAGTAATTTGGATGGAGACTTGGCAGTGGTATGAACATAATTATGCAGAACTGGCTTTAAGATTATGATGTTTTTCAGTACGAGAGAAACCCATGCACCTCAGCAAAAAGCTGGGGAATTGGAACGGTCATTGCGATACGTAAGGACCTGAAGCAAAGGTGAATAAATGTGGACTGTCCTCCAAGTCCGGCTGCTAACATTATATATACAAACTATAACTATTTGAGTTTATTATAGTTTAATCAATTTTCAAATGTTAATAATACATTTTGTTGGATAATCATACGATTATCTTAGGTCTGGATTGGACAGAATTAAATATGTACTTTTTAATGTGCAATCTTAAAGAAAAAACTAAATAAAATAAAAATACACGGCAATATAAAGCGTTGGGTTTAAATATCAGGCAAACAAAATATTAATTAAATGCGTTTACTCGAAACTGCAATTGACTATAGAAGTAGGACAAAATAAGTCAAAATTAGTAATAAGACCTATTGAAATCAAACATGCTTTTTTTGCTTTCTCTAAGCCATCCCGTACAGATTCTATTATTCATGCTTCTTACATAGTTTTAGTACCATTTGTTCAGAAATGTAATACTAACTTTATTAATAAAATACACGTTAATTTCTTTGACACAGGTGGTTTTTCTTGTAGCATCGTTATATTAAAATTACCGATAATAACAACAAATTATAAAAATATAATATGTATATTATAAGTTTGTTATGTGAAACAGTGAAAGAGTACAGAACAATGGAGTTTTATCAAAACATGAAGTACATTTGGAGGTAAATTTCTGTATAGTAAAATTTGAAGCTCTAATTATTATATGTAATGTAATTAATGCGACGCACCTAATATATCAGGAAACTTACAAAACTTAAAAACTACGGAGAAAATCAAAGTTTGGTCTATACTACAGCAACCTATTTAAGACTGAATATTAATAGCCTATTTAAGTTGCGTCTAGTGGAACTTAGTCAATGAGAGGACCCCATTAGTGCTGATGGCTTTAATATGAACTTTGCAATACTCGCGAATGTTGATATAATTATCTCCAAAACTTTAGAAGGCAATCGAATTATACAACGTGATTATGCAAATTTAGGAAAATAGAATGAAGTTCTTTTTATTTGGTTTATCCCAGTAATTTAAGAACAAATTTGAATAAACCGTAAAATATTAAATTTTTTTGGAACGAATTCTTGTATAAAAACAAGTGAAAAAGTTTGCCATTCCGCTGTAATCAGCATTAGAGAGCCTAAAACTATACTAACTTTAATATGATATGGATGCGAAAAAATATAGCAACACAAAATAGCGGAATGTCAAAAGTCGATATACAAAAAAAAATTAAAAGTAAAGATATACAAATTACAAAATAATCAAAATGAAATAAAGCCAATCCAAAATGTCAACACTTTCGGAAGATAAATTATAGATATTAAAACATGCTTTTCCTTAAAATGATTATAGTGGCCTAGTCCTTACCAATTTGTTTATACATAACAGTATGCTTTTGGTTCATTTAGTGTATGCATTTGCTCCGTTGTAAAAATTATTTGCAAAAAAAAATCGAATAGGGCAGCCTCTGGACAACATAGCAACAGTTTTATACAGAGGGTTATATAAGACCCTGTCATTTTTGAAAAGTTTCTTCGACCAGAATTTTTACTATAGAAGATTTCTCTTTCTATTGGGGCAACAAAAATAATCTAGAGCTAGGTACAAAAAAACTGCTTCTAGCGATTTTGAAATTTTTTCTGCGTCTCCGACATACGGGTTTTTTTCAAAAAATTGATTTTTTAAAATAATCTACTGAATAGAGTCCACTTCTGGTAGTCAAAGGTACATTTATCAAATTTTGAACGAGGTTGGCACCCTTAAATTTTCCAGCATAAATATTGTATATAGGGTTTACCAACAACTAGGAGGTGGACGTTAAATAGTGATTTGTTGGGTTTTGTTTTTGCTATCAATCTTTAATTCGATGTTGCTTCTAATGCCAGTTTTAGTAATAGTGGACATTTTTACCGAAACAGTTTTTAACATTTGCTCTAGTTCTTTGAGATACCGCCTTTAATAAAAAATGAAAAATCGCTTTTATCATTGCTATAATTCTCTTTTTCCCAATAAAATACAGTTTCACATGCTAATTTTGTTAATACAGACTTACTTAAACTGTTTACCCATAATTTCGAATTAACTGAGAATATAACTCAATAATACATTGGGGCTGGAATACTACCTTCCTTGGGGAGCAGAAATTCAACATTGTAAAAGTTTAAAAGCGGAAGAGTTTTTGGTGTATTCATGATGGAACACTGTGGACATTTTTACCGAAACAGTTTCTGACATTTGCTTTAGTTCTTTGAGATATTACCTTTAATAAAAAATGAAAAATTGCTTTTATCATTGATATAATTTTCTTTTTCCCAATAAAATACAGTTTCAAATGCTATTTTTGTTATTACAGACTTACTTAAACTGTTTACCCATAATTTCGAAGTAACTGAGAATATAACTCAATAATACAGTGGGTTTGGAATACAACCTTCTTTGCGGAGCAGAAATTCAACATTGTAAAAGTTTAGAATCGGAAGAGTTTTTGGTGTACCCTGTATGCAATATTCATGATGGGATACTTAAGGGTACCAACCCAGTGCATAATCTGATATACCACACTGAATCTGATTGCCATAAGTGGGCTTTGTTCAGCAGACCATTTTTAGTGAGATTTTGTAATAGCTATGATAATATTTGAAATATTAAAAGATAGGTAAATCTCTAATTACGAAATTTGAATTGGAACATGGTTTTAACACTGTTCCAACGTAAAAACATCTATGATTTTTTTTAGAAAAACTTTATCTTACTTACATTTCTATAAGATTTTCATTTTCCCTTTCTGTATTGTTAACGAAAACAATAAAGGATTTTCAAAATATAACAAAAGTAATATTACATTTTTTTTGGTTAATTCCACAAATTAAATGTTCATTATATAAAGTTAATAATCACGCATTATATATACAGTGTTGCCCATTTGGGTCTTATGTGTAAAAATTTAATAGCACCCTTGTATTCTTAAAGAAATAACTAATGTGTAAGAGTGTTTTCATAATTACGATACCTCAAAAAGTAAAAGTTATGGAGAATAATAAAAAATGCAGTTTTTAAAATTTTCAAAAATATCTCAAAAACTAAAATAGCTAGAGTTAACAGTTTTGAGTTAGCCGAACGATACTCTACAACTTTCCAGATTTAACCGAATCTGTAACTCTTGTAGTTTCTAAGATCCCAATACGGAGACCAATATGGGCCACACTGTGTATAATTATTCTAAAAATTCGTCAAATCCGCAAATTCTACCAATTAATAATTACTGCTATAAATTTGCCGCCAGCTCAAAATATTGCTACTGTTTCTTCGTCTGATCTTAATCAGATAATGGTGTCTAATAAATCGCAGGATTTACAGCCCGAGCCTTCCAATAATATTTTAGCAGCTACCGGGGTAGCGGCTCAAGGGGTTTTGGTTTCTATCTTTGATATTATTGATGATCGAGGAATGCCTCAAACTTTTAGATTTTTTTACATTCCAAAAGTATGGGGTCAATTATTTCGCTTTAACCAACAACTGATTTGCTAAAAAATAAATGGTCTCTTAAAATAAACACAGTCCGCTCTATGAAATCTCAATTAAATAACAGCAGTATTACGCTGGCTATAAAACTTTTAGGACAAGATGGTCCTGTCGGAACTTGTTACCCTCCATGTAATTTTAAATAAAATATAGAACAACTTTGTTACCTCCAGATTCCTGGTTAGTCTCATATTAAAAATTTACTTGCGGAATAACGCTTTTATAGTACGGTCAAAATAGATGTTGCTATTCAGGTAACTCTAATCAACTTGGCGCTTTGAACAGTAACTTCTTCGGATATGTCTTAATGGGTGAATTTATTTCGCGAGATGTTCCTGAGTTTTTCGCATTTTTTGTAATACTTCTGAACATTATTTGGGCGCTCCTTTTATGTCATTTTCGGAAATCGAATCGATCCCCACAATGTTTTCTTTTTCGACGATAATGTATGTGGCAAAATATTTGTTAAAAGACATGTACGTAATAGTTTTGGAAGGTACATCGGTTTGTTTCTTTTCAAAACAGTGTGCCTAATTTTTTTGGCAATAAATCTCACTTTTCAAAAATCCACATATTTATTCATAATATATAGATTTCGTGAAAGAATATCTTAGTTAAATCACATGGAATTTGTACCCAAAAACAAACTAAAAAATCTTATTATTATACTATTACTACTAAACTTTGTTTAGTGGGTATTCAACGATAGTTCGAAATTATCTAACTAAAAATATCTTAATGACCATTTATATGTAGGAGCTAAATTGAAAAAAAGATATTTCCACAATTTTGTTTATTTTTCGTCTTTATCCTATTATTATGCAGATATTAGACAAATATACACCATGATTTTAGTGAGTTTCGCTTTCGATTTTCAAAGGAGAGTCACTAAATGATCATCTAGATTATCATTTGACAATACTGACATACGGTCTTTCTTCGGCACCTTTTTTGACTTTATGTACTCTTCAGCAGTTAGTTATTGTTGAAGGAGCTAATTGTCCGAACCAAATTAAATTGGTTGCTTAGAACATAAATTGAAACAAATCGAAGAAACAAGTGAGACAGACAAGAAACTGGTTGGAACAACATTAAAGACGTAAGAGCCGAATAGAATATATATATATATATATATATATATATATATATATATATATATATATATGTATTTATGATTATATATATATATATATATATATATATATATATATATATATATATATATATATATATATATATATATATATATATATATATATAATCATAAGCAAGGGTGGTGCAACCAAGTTTAATTGTGGGCAAACGGAGAGGAATTTGAAAAAACAGATATGAGATAGTCAAGAACGCTGTGTTTTAAAATTATACCCATTATACAGGGTGGTCTGAAAAGTTCGTGGTGAACCAAACTTGTATTTTTTTAAATGGGACACCCGGTATATTATTATTTTAGTTGATTCTCCTATTCGTTACGTTGATTTGATCTAAAATTTTGATTTGAGGTTAAAGTGGAAAAAAGGGTTATACTCCGGCCATTTTTTGAAAACATAAAATGATGTGACATTGAGGTAGGGTGGACCTGAAGCTTTTGCTTCAAGATTGAATTTTTTAAATGGAACACCCCATATATTTTACTGTCATATTAAAGATAACATCGCCAGCTTTCAGAAAATACCCTATTTGATATCTTTCTAACCAACAGTTTTTTAGTAAATTAACCGTGAAACCAAAATTTACTCATTCTAACAGAAACGGTATTATTTACGTTTGTTAAATCGACTACCTATAATATAAGGAGGCCATGATATAATCATAAATGAAAAGAAAGATTGACATTCTTGTCAAAAAACATGACTCATGGCACAAGAAAGTTAAGGAATTTACTGGAAAGAGCCGTAAACGAAATGCGGTTATACTCAGAAACACGAACAATGAAATAATAACAAAAACACGAACAATGAAATAATAATAGGAGTTCAGGATAAGCTCAAGTGATGGGAAGAATATGTGAAAACAATATTTGAGGACGATAGGCCAAATGAAGGAGTAAATCTGGGAGAATTAGAAGAAACAGGTCCAAACATAACAAAAAATGAGGTAACAGGCTTAAATTTGCTTATCAAACTCTTTAACTGTATATACAGCACTGGAAGAATACCCTCTGACTGGCTAAAATCAACTTTTGTATCGCTGTCAAAAAAGTCAAACCCCTCACATTGCGACGATTGCCGGATAATGAGTCTAATGTCCCACGTACTTAAGGTATTTCTAAGAATCATCCACACAAGAATATACCGAAGATGAGAAAACGAAGTAGACAAAATGCAGTTTGGTTTTCGAAACGGTGTAGGCACACGGGAGGCACTATTCTCTTTGAATATTCTCACCCAGAGATGTCGTGATATAAATATGGACACATATGCTTGTTTTATCGACTATAGCAAATCATTTGATTGCGTAAAACATCAAAAACTGCTACAAATTCTTAAAAATACAGGCGTAAATAAGAGAAACCTTCGCATCATATCTGAATTATACTGGAACCAAACTGCAGAGGTAAGAGTAGATCAAATGACATTTGAAGCAATATCGATTAAAAAAGAGGGCTGTATTGTGGCGTCTCTATTATTTAACTTATACTCGAAGGCAACATTTCGAGAAGCTTAAGAAGAGAAAATTGGCGGTATCAAGATCAATGGCTACAATATAAATAACATACGGTTCGCGCATGTTATCATCGGAAATCCGAGTAGCATCAACGAACCACAAAATATTATGAATCGCATCACAAAATACAGCGAAGCTTATGGTATATCTCTGAATGTCTCCAAAACCAAACTATTGGTGTTCTCAAAAAGAGAGAGAATGGAAACTCTGCGCATTGGGGAGAGCGACGTCGAACAAGTGTCGTCTTTTAAGTATCTGGGCACCAACATAAGTGATTGATGAGACATGAAAAAAGAAATTCGATCAGGAATCGAGCGGGCGGAAAACTTTAATAAATATGAAATATTTTTTCACCAGAACACACAAAAACTTGTAACTCAAAATACGGTTCATAAAATGTTATGTGATCTCAGTCCTCCTATATGGTTGCGAGTCTTGGAATCTTGACCCGGCTATAGAAAAGCGCATGGACGCCTTTGAGATTGGTACCTGTACAGAAGAATATTAAAAATACCTTCGACACTCAGGGTAACTAATGTTGAGGTCCTAAAAAGAATAAACTAAGAAAAAGAACTGTTAGACACTGTGACATCAGGGGCACATTATGAGAGGCGAGAAATACGAATATAGAAAGAAAAGTTCAGGAAAAAAAGACCGATTGAAAGACGCCAGAACTTCTGGCTAAAGGATCTGTGTAGGTAACTTAGATGCACATCAAAAGATATTTTTCGTACTGCCGTTTCTAGAATTCATTAGGAGAGGGCGGATCAAGAAGAACAACGTTTTTGACTTAAGTACTGATCCAAAATTTATGAATTTGTAGTTCGAACTGAAACCAAGACCCTTCAAATGGTTTTAAGTGATTTATGTATTCTACGACACATATTTAACATTTTCAGGTGCAGTTACAAATAACATGGTTTTTGCGACGTTTCTGAAAATGGGTATGTAGCAGTTGATTATTTGCGCATTTTTAGTTTCGATACAACAATTGTTAATTTGGTTTGTGCAAAAACTAACCAAGGCAACCATGCTGCTTTCAAAATGATTGAGCTTTGTTTTAAATACTTCTGATGATATTATCACTATTAATAAATGGAGCGATTCTGAAACTTCCTTGAATTGGCCTTAATCCTCCCCACATCATTAAAACACATTAGTTCCCAAACGTGTCGCCTACATTCAAGAACGCTTGTCACCCCACAGTAAAAATCCCACCAAACTCGCATCACGTGGTATATTGCTCCAAAATTAATTTTTTCTACAAGCGTGTGGAAAATCTAATTTTCAACACATATTTTAGTGTGTAAAATTTGTTTTTCAGCACTAGTGCGGAAAATATTTATCAACAACCCAGGGTAACATAACAACCAGGTTAAATTTATTGTGATTAACAACCCGTTGAATATACATCGCGACCCACAGCAATTTGGTTAAGTTGTAACTCGGGAACAGAAGGTGCATTAATTGACATTCAAATTAAAGATAATATTAGTTTTTAAGCATTTATATTCTTTCTCCGTAGACGCGGTCAGTATACATATTATTATAATTTTCTATTAATTTATTAATTACCTTATAAAACTTACCTATATATTTACTACCAGTGTATCCAAGTAATGCTATTTTGTTTGTTGTCAAACATTTTCTATGTATGAGAATTCAATTTAAGTCCGAGTTTTTTTTGTAAGGTTTATAGTCTATATCGCAAAAAAAATGGATGTAGTTGAAACCTCAATAGAAGGAGTCACAGAGGAGATTATTGAAGCCGCAAAAAATGTTAATTCGTTTTTTACCTGAAAAATCGGAAAGAAGATACTATAAAGAATATGAAATATTTAGCCAATGGAGGCTATAAAAGCAGGAGGAGTAATTTTTGTTTATTTATCTGCGCTTTCAAAACCCAGCACGTTGACATAAACCTACATTCAAACAATAGAATCTGAAGAAATTAGAATAACGCCAATTAGGGTCTATATAGATAATATGATGCCAAGCAGAAGCAACCAGTTTTAACTGGCGGTCAAGTTTATTTATCTAGGCTTTCAAAACCCAGCACGTTGACAGAAACCTACATTCAAATAATAGAATCTGAAGAAATTAGAATAACGCCAATTAGGGTCAATAGGGATAATGATGCCAAGCAAAAGCAACCAGTTTTAACCGGCCATCAATGTGGTCAGTGCAACTAATTGCACTTTTGTTACAAATTATTATACAAATAAGCAATAAAATGTAAAACTTTAAATACAAATTTTAATATGACTGTTGGACATTGGTTATTTCCACACGCTTGTTGAAAAATAAATGTTCCTAACGCGTGTGGAAAATGTATTTTCCGCACTCAACTGCTTGTCCGAACGGCTTGTTCACGCCGTTCGGTCAACGTTTCGTAAGGAAAAATTCCATTTTCCACACCTGTTAGGAAAAATACTATTAAATCCTTTATGGTTTAACGGATCTGTTTTTTGTACTTAAGAGTCTTTAGATAAATCAAGAAAATAAATTAAATTTAGGTTCTATGCTCCCATAAATTTTAAAAGAAGAGAAAAAAATTGCCTTTTCAGTAATAATCCGCATTCTATATTTTATATAATTTATTGATATCATTTTCTTGGGTTTTCAAACTTCAACGAATTGTTGCATTTATTTTGATTTTTATTTACAACTTAAAAGGTAAACACGGTAAAAATTAGGTTCGCCTTAAAACACTTTATTATTATTAGTAAGATAATAACTATTTTTGAGGCCTCTATACAAACTAAAGGTGTTTGTTGACGCGTTTGGTATTTTTCGAGTAGGTGGCCATATAAATTTTTTTAGTTTAGGTGCATAACGGAATGGAACAGTTTATTCAAAAAAGTTATTTCAAGGCCCTCTAAGTAACTTTTCGCCCTCGCTAATTTTACAAGCAATCATTTGAACTAGGATGGTGCTGTATAGATAGCAGTTCCATGAAAAGAAGTTTGCGTGGTAGTCGCAGAAGGATTATAGTCTATATTATCTACCGCTGAAGTAGTAAAGACTTTTCTACGCAAATTTTGCGGAGATTACACACTGTTCGTTTTCATAAAATTTAATTACATTATTTTTCATTGAAGCTGTAATACCCAATAGACGTTTATAAGAAATACATAGACCTAATTAGTAAAAGTCTTAATTAAGTATTTTTGTCGCATTTGCAAATAAAGCTTAGTAGCTATATATACTATATATATTGGTAAAGGTGATTCGTTATAATATTGTGTTGCTGATTCCGAAGAACTAGTTGTATTGCTAACATTAAAAATTACCAGTTGAGACAATATATTAACAGTTTCAATGTTTATTACAATTATCATTTACTTGTGAAGTACCTCTTAAAACTAATGAAAAAAGAAGGTTAGTTGGGAATTCTTTCTAAATCATTTTGCTCCGTATTATTCGCAAAACTGCCGGAGAATTTATATTTCTTTTGTTTTAACAGCTTTCGTAAAATATGGCAGTTTTAGATAAACATAAGGCTTTTTCATCGCTATTAAGGTCACCTTACAACCTTAAAGCTTCAGGCACATTTTTTGGAAAGAAAAATACAATATATCTGTGATTACCCCCCATCATGTTCTTTCTCTTGTGGGGCTATGTTAAAAACATACGCAAAAATTATTTCATGGCTATTAAGCAAAATTTTGCTCAAAAACCGAAGTATAAAGCTATTTTTGGACGACAAGCCACTATACTATAGTGGGAGATCTCGTGGTGTAATGATTATTTTGTAATTTTGATATAGTATTACTTACATACATTTAAGAGTAACCTCATTCCGAATTAGATCCTCTTGTATCATTACAAATTTAAGACCATTTGGGTTATTATAAACTTTGCAGCTATTTTATAAAAGGTTCTCTTTATGTCATTATTACAGATATATACTTAATTGATTTACATTTTGTTGAATGCTTCTGCCCTGCCCCTGTCCCCCAGACTATAAAAACTGCCATGTCACCAGACATCTTGCCCTACGATTTTTTGTCTTGTGTTTATGATGCAGAAATAAGGAACCTCGATCTTTATACAAAAATAAATGATACCTGCGAAATTTTGTGGCAAAGGATTCGGTTGGGTACTCCTCGATGTGTAGGGGCTTTCGGTACAGTGTAATTTTGGCGCTTTCTTAAGTTCGTTAGAGAAGCATACAGCAAAAAGAAATTTTCTTTTTCTCTGCTTAATAAATAGCTGTGTATTATTTAGGTAATTTCGAAAATACGTCAACAGGTTATGGTTTTCTGTTTTAATAATTAAATTGTCACGTCTCTACCTAAGTTAAAGGTTATTATTGATTTGAACAGTGTTAACGATGTTTCGATAGAGCCATTCCCCTATACAGATGTAGCCATTATAATTTGTGTTCATCAATATCACGTAGATATTATTGACGAAGTGTGAAGGGGAGACACATATTGGGAAACACGTGATAGGGGGATAAAGTTATGCATAGGGAGCAGCACTCGCGAATACAAAAGTTTAAAAAGCAGCTTTCACAAATTCAGATATTTTTTGCAAACCAAGCCTAAGTATAGCAAATATATAAAAGTTGTTCCTACCCTAAAATAATTTTCTAATACTTCACAGTTTGGGCAAACAGATGAATTTAAAATTAGTGTTTAATGTACATTTGATAACGATTAGATATAGTTTTCATTCGAAAAAGTCACGAAAATTCCAGTACGACACAAAAAAAGATCGTACACATTGTGGTACATCAGTAAAACAATAGACAGTTTTTTTTTTAAACTTGGTTATGTATAATTGTCTTTTTACACTTGTATTAGCCTTAACAATGCAACCTGTACATATAATTAATTCATAAAATCGATATTGAAAAATTCCTTTATAATCAAATAGGCGCTTTGTCCAATCCCCATTTTAGAGTTAAAAACAACTCCGCTGATTTTTTAGCATTTTAATGAATTTTAATTCGACTCTTAACCACCAGTCTTGAATAAACAAGTGCTATTTGAAGTAAATGCCTAAATATGTTCTTTTCATGAAAACACCTAATCTATTAGGGATTAAATATTGCCTTTGATTTTCTCCATTAAACGGAAATATTAGGGCATTACAAGTGCACGGTTCTTAACTCTAACGCCTTTGCACGGAAAAGTATAATGAAATCAAAATCGCAGGGAAGTAGAGGCTGAACACTTCGCAAGCGTAGAGTTTAGTCTACACTTGGGTTGCTTAGATTAAAAGATACTTCGTAACTGCGTTAGGTTAATTTGCGCACTGTCACACTGACATACAGAGACAGAGACATACGGAATTGAAAAAACATGTTTTTTGGCATCTAGGGACCAGAAAACATGAAGATCTGAGACTTTTTTACGATTACAATACTTCTCTTCTACGAGGGAATTAAAAAAATAGAAAACGACTTAACTTATTGTGACATAGCCTTTGTTTTGTTATACTTATTTGATTTACATTTTTTTTAATGCTTCTGCCCTGCCCCTGCCCCCCAGACAATACAAACCGCCATATCACCAGACGTCTCGTCCTTAGATTTTTTGTCGTGTGTTTATGATGTAGAAATAAGGAGCCTGGATCTTCAATACAAAAATAATACCTGCAAAATTTTGCGGCTAGAGATTCGGATGGGCCTAACCACCACCGAAAAACAAAAAGAGCGCGATCTAGCATTCGTAGTTGTGCTTCTCATGTCGTACCAAATAGATAATTGTTTTATTGCTTAAAGTGTACTTAAAATTGAAATTCTTGAATCTAATTTATTAAATATGGTTGCACATTTTGATTTTAGCATATCTTCTAAAAAGTTCTAAATTCCACTCTTATTTAATTTAATTAATTATTAGTAACATTATACACCATTGCAAAGACTTTGAAAGACGGAAACTTTTAAACATATTTGAATGATATTGAAACTTCACAATTTACTTTAAATGCTGGATTAAGAAAAAAAATTTTATACGAAAACGCTATCCAGGCTATTTTTTACCTTTAACTTATTCTGTACCACATTTTGTTTGTACTAATTGTACTGCTTTTATCATTAAAATCAAACAATATATGTGAGAGAAGCTAAAGTGATGGATAACTTTGCTCAGGAAGATATTTCTATTTTAAAGAAAATAATAAAAAATGGCAATAACTCGAAATTCTTTTTTTACTATGAAGCAAACCATGAAAATTAAAGTTTTAGTAGCAAGATGAATTTATATGTATGTAGATTTACATTATCCAAAACCATTTTGAATTTGTCCTTCTTTGACCAAAATAAAGATATTTTTGCTCCTAATGTGATTTTTTACTTTTTGACATTTCGGCATACCGGGCACACAAATGTAACAAAAACACAATTTTCAGAAGAAGGATTTTTTTATGAAGATTGCTTATTTTTAAAACTACAAATAAACACGTTGTCCCCTGTGCTGGTAACAATTCCCATATGCACTTATCTAGGCTAACAAAGCAAAAATTGCTTAAGATTACATTAAAAATTATATTTAGGCCACGAGATTATTTTCACTAATAGGTTTTTAAAGTATCTTGTTAAGTCACGTTATATTTCTGAATGATAGAATAAATAAAATGAAAAAGTTAATGCTTTTACTGGAAAAAAATGATAATAAATTATGTCGCTTTTGCACTATTCTCCTCTAAAATTGTACTGAATGGGCTTCGCAACCCCCTAATCCACTTTCCAGTGCTAATGACCTGCGGATTTTTACCGTACTTTTATTGTCACGCAGGACGTGGGAAAAAAGATATTTTATGAGAGTTTTTATTGTAGCTTTCAAACTATAGATTTTACTAAGAAACAGGCCATATTGTGTTGTAAAACTAATTATATTGCAGCTTATTAGTTTTTAATGTTCCGTTTGTTTTATGTAAAAATACTAATTTATCACCCACCGTAAGAAAGAAATCAGTGCGAAAAAAAGAAATTGTCGCATTGATGTAATACAATGTATTTAAGTGAAATATGTTGGTCATTTTAGATACTCTACTAAACTTCGTACAGCTTTTTTATATTTCAAGAAAAATTAATCGAGGATCTGGCTTAGGTGTGGAGTGGTAACACATGTGATTAACTTTTTACTAATAAATACTGAAATTGTGCAAATTATCATTATTGCACACAAAAGCAATACAACTACAAAAATAATAAACAGACTATGGATGCAATAATGTTTATTGTAGGTGGCGCTATGTGCGTGTAAAACACGTCTGTAAGTTCGTTCCAGTATTTTTTGTGTGAAAACGAGACAAGTACCTATAATAATCCACAGTATTCTTTTGATTAATACAGCGTGTGTTTCCATCAATTGAAACTAGGTTTTTCCTAAAATAAATCCATTATCTTGGTATCAGCATCGCCCATTTGAGAATAGAAAATTTTTACAAACATGGGTAAATCTTTGAGAAACGGCAGTCATACTGACTCTCAGCCGACGATGATGTTGAGAAACTGACCTTTAAAGAGCGCTCTGCACTGATAGAAAACCTTGAATAAAAGTCGTCTGAATATTTTGATAACATTTTGACTCGAAACTAATTGAAGATGCAAACACCTTACAATTAGTAAATGAAAAGATTGCTGGCGTTTCGCAGTCTGTGTTAGCACTGGTTGAAAATTTTACACCAGAATTTTTCAAAAGAAATTCTTTACGGATTCACGTAATTTTTGTAAACCAAAAACTTAATATTTTTTTTTTAGTATAAGAGATATTGACAGTGCCTTTACGCTAGGTAAAACGAGGATAGCGAAAAATCACAGCCAATCCTAGCAAATTTTATCCAAAATACAAAAGAAATGAAGTCATTAATTCTAAAAAAATGTTTGATTTGACGAAGAAACGTTATAATGCTCTATTGACTGACAAGACAAAATATGAAAAATATAAAGTTTGGTCTGCAAGTGGCAGGTAAAAATAAATGAGTTAGTTTTAGCTATTTATACTGTTTAATTTTTACTTTTAATTCAGATATATTTTTTTTTAGCCACCAATTGGTCAAATGTTATAAAACAAAGGCAAACAATTATGTTATATAACTAAGGCAAACAATTATGTTATATATTAATCACTAATAATAAATATGTATCGAGCGAAGTTATTGTATTTAAGTTCTCAATAATTTACTTTATTTTCTTTTTTTTATTTATTCGCATGGATATACAAGTGAAGAATAAATTTTATATAGCTAAACATTTACTTATCTAGATATAATTAGAAGCATTGTGTTATTTACTCTTTAACAAGACAATGTACTCTTTTAAATGCATTAATTTAACATTAAGAATGTATGGTTCATTAACTTTATTTTTGCAGGTATTACTGTAATTTGGTTCAAGTGATTAGGTTACAGGTATATGTTTTTTATCTCCTCTGCTTATGTTTATTTAAAATTTGTTATCTATAGCTGCTCTACATGATAAAAATGCACAATTTGCTTGTAGAATTCGCACACTTTAATGTTAAGTTGTTTTTTGTCTGGGTTTGATGTATTCGTCGATTTTGTTGTTGAGAGAGTGATGTTGACCTCATAGGACTGCCTGAAAGGTGCTTAACTCGTGTTTCCTCAGTGACGGTCTCGTCATAAGGAGTTATGACATTATTCGTAAAGGTATGCAAGGTAGGGACGCCTGCCGCCTTGTATCTAAACAAATTTATTAACTTCTTTGGTAGATGTCAGCGTTCCGAACTCCCTTTTCGAAAATTTTAGTTAGTGTGAAATTATACGGAAAAAAATTAGTTCGGTACTTTGTATAAACCATCAAAACTGTAGTATGACATTCTCTGGATCATTTAGAAAACTCAAAAATATTCAAATAATTCCGGAATTTGATTATTTAATTTTTAATGTCGATTTCCTTAATACAAATCAAAATTTGCTACTTTTTGAAAACTTCTTATTCTTATTCATTACCAATGTTGTAAAGTAATGTAAAGCTTTTCGATCAGATGGGACTAATGAAAAAATCTTGTCATACTTAGTACCACACATCACCTTATATTTAATCTTCCAGTGTGTCTGGAGTTCGGTGCATTTAGAATAGTTAGGAGAATGGTCCTTAAATGTTCAAACCCAACTCCTTTAAATCGTTTTCGATCTATAAGTATCCTCCCGACTTTTTCGAAAGTACTGACAAGAATCATTTCTAACCAACTATAAAGTTATTTAAAGACAAATACCATTTACCATTAACTCAGATGGGGTTTCGAGAAAATCATCACAAATCTATAGCCCTTTTAAAAATGTTTAATGAATTGTTTACTGCAGGTGACAGGAAAAAATTATTTCTCATGAACTACAAAATTATTTCTAGTTAAATAACATTTTACCAAGAACTCAGTCGAGGTTCGGAGAAAATCACTATATCTATACCTTTTTAAAAATTACTAATGATTTGTTTATGGCAACTTTAGTTTATACGTGGCGGACTACAATGTATTAATTTTTTAAGGGATTTGACTCAAGCCCTAGTTCCATAAGATTCGTGCGTGATCCTTACAGCAAATAACTTAACTTACTGATTTTGGAACACATCGCATGTTTTCCGAGCTCCTAATCTACCTTACATTTGGCACATGAGGTAAATAAAAAAGTCAAAGCTAAAATACGGCGTTAATTGTTCCAAAAAAAGTCTTTAACTACTTACTTTTGATCTTTTATATCTCTTGATACATGTAAAGATTTTAAGAACTCATAACTTAAACAATAATTAAATTATTATAATACGCCCAGCATACTTAATATAACCTAAAATGCAGCACCAAGTGACTGAAATGGGAGCGCTGTCTCCATAGTTTACACATTGTCTACATAGATTACATATTTTCCGACGCATTATTTACATAAAAATGTAGACGTTTAGTATTTATCGTAGATGCCCATCCCTGGCATAAACGGAAATTACGCTTTTTATGTTTCTTCGAGGTAGTCATGGGACAAATGCAAAAAATAGATTTTGTTATCACAAAAGAAATATCGAATTATTTTGATATTAGTTTGGGTTAGTTGGGTAGAAACATAGATTTTTCAAAGATGAAGAACTTTTGTTAATGCACGATATATGCATAATGCACACAATGCCATTGAAATGTACGCAATGTTATAACATTTCAGGCGACGGACGCCTCACCACAGATACTTGGAGGAGGGACAAGACAACAGTGTAACAAAAAGCGATTGTGGAAACAAAATTAATGTTTTAAGTAAGATTTTTTAATAAATCGTGTAAACACTAAAATAATTTTTTAAATTAAATTTTAGCTTACATCAATTTTAAAAACAATAATAACGATGAAGCATGAAGTTCATTACGAAAAATAGAAAGTGAAACCAACGTTCTCAAAGATTCATTCGTCATAGATTTAGGTATTACCGTTGTCGAAAGATGCAACGTTTGGGACTCGATTTCTAAAACAGACGAATATTTTGATGGATCCTATGGAAAATAGAATAAATGAAGCATTTTTAAAACCAGTAATATGATCTGAGAAAGTAGGTTTTGCACCAACGGATGGTTCAATCAGAATATACACTACCACTGAACGCAAAGCAACCAACATTTGCATATAGGGAAATTGAATTTTACGGGAGGTTTGGAATAAATGTATGATTAGGCATTTTGGGACAAAAAGTAGTAGGACCATTTTTCTCTCTGGAACATTTAACAGGATGTTAGATTTTCGAGAAGGCGATTTCCAAGACTTGTTGTTCGATAATTGTAAGAAATTTTCAACATGATGGGGCAGCTCCACATCGCGATTTCTTCCTTGCCAATTAAAAGCAATAAAAATCCTATAAATTGGCCACCTCGGTCGCCTGATATAACTTCAATGGATTTTTGCAAATTGGGTTTTATCCAAGATAAAGTGTATCGGACAACCCCAGAAAATGTAGACGATCATATAGTAGACAATCTAGAACAATGCTACAAAATGTTACACCAGTTCGCCATGCTATAACTTATCTTAATATTAAGGGAGGTGACAGGTTTCCAAAACATTCACTCTATAAAAAACTCAGTGAACTTGGCAACCCATCTTAAAAACATTAAAATACCAAATGTAGCTATCCTAATATCACTAGATGTTAAAAACTTATTCCCTAGTATACCTCCGGGTGAGTGTATAGATTTAGTTCGAGATCTATTAGTAAAAACGTACCTTCATCTAATAGTTAAAGATAACCTTATCACTCTTCTCTCTTTAGTCCTCGACCAAAACTTTTTTAAATTTAATGACATGTTTTTTAAACAACTAACGGGTTTAGCTATGAGGTCTTGCCTGTCCCCATTTCTCAGCGAAGTCTTTATGAACCACTTAGAGAGTAAGATCATGAAAAGTCATTTTGCGCGCCATCTGATTACATATAAAAGATACGTGGATTGATATTTGCGTGGCCTGGAATGGAGATGACCAAGAGTAGTCTGATTTTCTGAACTTTGTAAACACCCTCCACAACAAAATTACAAATTACTTTACCCTGGAGAAAGAGAGTCTTGGTAAGCTGCCTTTCCCAGATCTTTTGCTTATAAGATATGGTAGCCGAATAGAGTTCGAGATTTTTAGAAAATCATCTTCCAACAAAACTTTTAAAACAATTTCTCATTTTGGAAATATTTCAACCCAGTTGGCTAAATTCTTTAAAGGCTTAAATATTTCTATCGCCTTTAAAACCATCAACCAACTGAAAAGACATTTAGTGACCATGAAAGATAAACCTGAATTTCTGCTGAATTATGCTTTGAGGTGTGGAGAGTGTCCTGCCACGTATATAGGACAGTCAGGACGAAAGATCTCAACCAGGGTCCAAGAACACGTTCATTTGGTGAACAAACATAAAAATACAGATATTACAGAAACAAAATCAGCATTCGTTAACCATCTTCTATCTACAGACCACCGATTTTCTACATCGGATGACGTAACAGTTATCCATGACTGTCAGAAAGGTACACAGTTGGACCTTTAGGAGAAGATGGAAATAACCAAAGCTAAAAAGAGCCCTGTTTTATGTTTCCTGAATAATATATTTGATTTTGAACCGAACTTCATCTTTAATAATTCACCTAACAACTAGTAAACCTAGATGTAATATTGTTATAGTCCCGAATAGCAGTAAATCTATTATTTTTCCTCTCACTCAGAAGATACGGGTTCAAATATCACCACTGGTATACCCCTTTTTTTAATTTTTCATTATTTTATTACTACCTTATTTATTTATAATTTAAGCATAAGGAGTTTTTATACATACATTTGACCACATTTCGTTTCAACCTCTTTCAGTATCCGTCGAACTATGTAATGTGATTGTTTGTTTACTGTTTTAACGTTGTATGTGCGACGTGTTGTTTAATTTTAAAGGTACTATTTATTTATTTAATTTAAAGGCTTTTAGTTAGTAATTAGGATATATTTTTTCTGATAGGTCTGATGATGCCCGACCGGGCGAAACACGTGTAACCAGTTTTATTTTATTATAAACTTTGACTGAGACCGAGACTTAGCGTCTGTTTACTCTTTAATCTACAAAATGTTACAAAAAATCATTAGAAAAACAGTTAATTATCATTATATATTAAAAAAAATGCAATCAGTTTCTAATTAACTTTAAACGAAACAGTGGCTAAACGTCATCAAAGGTATTTGTGTAGTATATTTTTAAAAAAGGGTTAAAAAGTGGTTCTAAAAGTAAGAATAAAAAATCCCAGTCTGTGTTAAAAAAATTATTTGGTATTGGTATCCCGAACACGAAACGTCGGAAGTCTAATTTGAGTCAAATACAGCAAAAAAGTATATAAAACTTCCAAAATCAAACGAAAATCAATAGTTTTGAAATATTCAATTATATTTATGCGTTTTTCACAAATCAGCCTGCATCTCAGAAACGAGCATGGAAAACGGTAAATTATCTCTAATTTAACCGACCTCGTAGGATGTGCTGTTTCGAAGATAGCAATAATGACATAAATTTATATATAAAAAATTAGGACCACATTACCCAAGAAAACCCCTTATTCCCACACATACTTGCTGTAGCGAGTGTAAAAATGCTGCCCACATCGCCTGCGTTCATAAATCTTTGGTTTAAAATAATTGATAAATGATCACCTGCAGATAGCCCTTACCTCACTCACTACCTCCTTCGAGTCGTTAAAATCTGATTTAATTGCTGTCATTACAGACAAAATTTTAAACTCATGTATCTCCAATGTTCCACCTCAACTTTCTACTTATGCAGCAGTTTCTAAAAATAAAGCACAACCTGCTGTACTTGTGGTGCCTAAAAATCAAACCCAGAGCAACGAGAAGACCAAGCAAGACATGGCGAATCAAA
Organism: Kuschelorhynchus macadamiae; assembly: GCA_030620095.1. Classification (NCBI taxonomy): domain Eukaryota; kingdom Metazoa; phylum Arthropoda; class Insecta; order Coleoptera; family Curculionidae; genus Kuschelorhynchus; species Kuschelorhynchus macadamiae. The sequence continues at coordinate 73,501 of JAUTXW010000448.1, forward strand.
TTGACCCTTTCGAGCTAAATCTGAATCTGGTCAAAGTTAAACCTGCTAACAACGGATCAATTTTGGTCGGATGCAAAAATCTCCAAGAAAACAAGAAGTTTAAAGAAGTTGCTGAGCAGAAACTTGCTGGGGCCTACGAGATACGGGAGCTTCACGGTATCCATCCAAGGGTTCGGATAGTGGGCTTCTCGGAATGTTATAACGAAGAAAGTTTTCTGTCAATATTAAAAAAACTAAATTCTGATATTTTCTCTTCTGGTTCTTTATGTGAAATTATTAAAATTTGCAGAACAAAAAAAAATGACAACATTTTTCAAGCAGTCATCCAAACAGATAGGGTAACATACGATAAAATTATCAAAGTAGGTAATGTGTTTATTGGATACGATGTTTGCACTGTATTCGACATAGTTGAGGTAAATCGCTGTTTTAACTGCAACGAATATAATCATTCGTCCAAGACTTGCTCCAAATCTGTCTGTTGCCCGAGATGTGGTAAGAATCATAACGTCAAAGACTGCAATTCTGAAACACTTAATTGCTCCCACTGTACTAATCTGAATAATTTAAATCGTGGCAACACCGTTGTTAATACCTGTCATGCGGCCTGGGATATTTCTAAATGTACTAGTTATAAAAATGCATGTACCAAACTCCGGGCCAATATCTTGGGTCAATAGCAATTAATTCACGTATATCTAGTACTATTCCCACTCCGCGTACTATTCTCACTTCGCCGTGTCACACGTCATCTTCTCCTTCCGTAGTCGAGCAGCAGATACAGCCTCGCCGCATGTGTGTTTATTATACGAATACGCGTGGACCTAAAACCAAAACTGCAGATTTTTTAATTGCTTCGTCTAGTTTCGATGTTGTTGCGCTTACTGAAACATGGTTGAATTCCTCAGTTTATAATGGTGAAATGTTTACCGACAAGTATAATATATTCAGAGCCGACAGAAAATTTTCAGAAACCAAAAAATCACGGGGCGGTGGTGTTTTAATGGCCGTGAATAAGTATTTTAACTCATCGTTGGTTAATATTTCTAACAAAGATCTTAAACCTGAAATTGATTTGCTATGTGTGAAAATATCGGTCGATTTCTCTGCAATTTATATGTTTGTTGTTTATATACCTCCACCGGTAAATTCTGATTTATTAAAGAACTTGTTTGACTGTTTGACCTCTCTTAATTGCATTTTCGGTAAAAATATTTGTACTTTGAGCGATTTTAATATACCCAATTATGTCGATTTTTCAAATAGCATGACAAATGATAACCTAAGTATTATTTTAGATAATTTTATGCAATGTTTAAATTTAAGGCAAACCAACCAAATAAAAAATAATAATAATCGAATCTTGGATTTAGTTATCCATAATAACGAACAGTGGTTTGTTGAAAGATCCTTCGATGTGTTGGTTGAGGAGGACAATCATCATCCTGCCCTTGCGGTATCTTTAAAATATTGCCAATCAGTACATTTTAAGCGAGACTTACAATTAAACTTTGAAAATATCTACAACTTCCGAAAAGCAAACTTTAATGCCTTGTACAATCAACTTCTCTCAATTGATTGGTCCTTTCTTGAATCGATAGACTGTGCTGAAACTGCTTCTGAAACTTTTTATGATACGCTATTTCGGACGTTAGACAATTTTGTACCTAAGTATAAAAAAACTCCCAAAAGAACCTACCCTCCCTAGTTTACAGGTAACATCATAGCTAACCTAAAGCAGAAAAGTAAGTGTTATAGAGCTTTTAAGAAATTTGGAAATCCTGATGAATTAGAAATATTTAAAACACTTCGAAATAAAACCAAAAAAGATATATCGATTTCGTATAAACAATATATTCAAAAAACCGAGAATAGTATTAAAAAAGATCCAAAGCAATTCTGGAATTTTTTCAAGAGCAAAAGAGAAATTAGAGGTCTACCGAAATCTATGTGTTACAATGACTTGATAGTTAATAATACAAATGACATATTAAACCGTTTTGCGGATTATTTCAAAAAATCTTTTTCCTACCACCGTACCGATCTCGGTAACATGGATGAAAGCAGTGAGATATGTAATGTACCAATTATTCATATACTATGTTTTACGGAAGACGAAATAATAAGGGCAATTAAAAGATTAAATCCTACTTTTACAACAGGTCCGGATTCTGTTCCTCCATTCCTTATCAGAGATTGCAGATTTGTCCTTGCAAAACCTTTGCAAACATTATTTAACTTGTGCCTACAAACAAAAACAATTCCTACTTTGTGGAAGACGTCCAAAGTATGTCCTGTCTTTAAAAAAGGCGATAACTCAGATTTGACGAAGTGCAGGCCGGTATCAATAATATGAAATTTTTGTAAAATATTTGAATTTCTACTTCACGACTACATATTTCCTTTATGCAAAAACTTAACAAACCTCACAATCATTACTCAAGACATTGCGGAAGCAATAGACAACGAACTACAAACTGACGTAATTTACTTGGACTTTACAAAAGCCTTTGATCAACTAGATCATTATATTTTGCTTAACAAGTTACATAAATTTGGCCTCTCTGAGCCACTCATTGAACTATTTCATTCATATTTGTTAAATCGTAGGCAATTTGTGCAGGTTTGCGGCTCTAAATCCGACTACTATACTGCAACTTCAGGAGTTCCTCAGGGTTCTGTCTTGGGACCCCTACTTTTTAACTGTTTTATTAATGATATTGGGTCTCGACTTAATGTTAACTTTTTGCTTTATGCCGATGATGCAGAGTTGTATACAAGCATTAAAGATTATGAGGACTGTGTGAGGCTTCAACATAATCTGGATATAATAAGGAACTGGTGTCTGGAAAACGATCTATGGCTCAACGCTGAAAAGTGTAAACTTTTATCCTTTACCACAAAGCAATCCCCTATTATTTTTCAATATTCTCTAAATGAAAGTTTAGTGTGCCGTGTAGACTCCTTTAAAGACCTTGGAGTAACTTTTGACACAAAGCTTTCTTTTTCTGTTCATATTAACAACATTATATCTGAAGCTTACAAATCATATGGCTTTATTTTGAGATCCACCAGAGACTTAAGAAATACTGATCCAATCAAGTCGCTATATTTTTCCTATGTCCGTTCAAAACTAGAGTTTTGTTGCACTGTGTGGTCTCCGGAATATAATGTACACATTGACAACCTGGAAAAAGTTCAGCGTAAATTTTTAAAATAATTGAGCTTCAGAAGTTACGGAACTTACCCCTTCTCTGGCTTTCTTCATAACTTATTACTTAGTAGATTTCATGTCTCCTCATTAAAAGATCGACGAGATTACTTTGCCATTCTCACTTTGTTTAATTTACTAAATAATAATCTTGATTGCCCAAATATACTTTCAAGAATTAAATTCTGTGTTCCTCGAGTAAGCAGTCGCCATCATGCCCTACTTTATCACCATACCCCGAGAACTAATATTCTTAAGTTTTCTCCTCTATATTTAATGTGCAATGTGCAAAATACTAAAAGAGATATTGATTTACTTAATATTTCTAAGAGAATCCTTTCTCGCATGCTCAAACCTTGAAAAACTTTGTCAGAATAGTCTTATTTAGGTTGTGAATTTTTTACGAGATAAGTAATCCTTTTTAATTTTAGTATATTCATATATTTTGTTTTTTTTTAAGTCATCTTAATTTCTTATATAGTTTAGTTTTAGTGTCATGTAATCTGCAATTGCCTTGTAGTTGGGTTGTAAACCTGTAAGTCACGCTATGTAAATAAATAAACAAGTGAGAGTGACTATAACGATTGCCCTTGGTAAGTAACCTGGTAAGTTATTGTAGAGAGGGTAACTTGCACCACATAATGCTACCCGTGTACGCACATTAATAAATAGGAACTCCGTACGTATCCTGTATTAATTTAAGGTCGTTCTTCGATGAGCCGGCCGTATTAACCCTAATTTCGTCTCGACGACTGTGTCTACGTAACGAAATTTACCTGTCTCTCTATCTGAAACATATATTATCTTTTTCGTCTCTTACATATTAAGATTTTCATTTAGTATATTTATGGGCTAGGCATAGGATTTATTATAATATATGAACAACTACATAGGACAACTTTGTGTTTTTGGTGATTTATTCCTCTGTCTTGCTTGCGCATTGATCTCTCGTTAATCTTATCCACTGTATAAAAGCAACCTGTCTGCGATGTATTATCACTATTTACTAAATATTTTTATTATAATTTTCACATGAAAAAACAAAGTTTAAGTAAAATGTTTAAAGCCCGGTTTTGCGCTGGTGGAAAGGCATCATCGAGTTGCCACCTATGTGAAAGATAATACGTATGTGAGGTGATATATTTTCATATTTGTTTAAACACTCCTCACAAAAATACATTTTTGTTGAAACAAAATTGGAAGTTTCATGATTATTTTATTGAATACAAATTTTATTACCACTCCCTACAAAAAGACTTAAATATCAATTTATCCCTAATGTATCTCAAACGTTAATCAGAAAATAACTCTTATAATGACAACACTGCGCTGTGACCCGTTGTTAGTCTAGCCCCAACTACTCAAAGACTCGGACGGATTGCATTTGCCATTCATTATTTATTTCATTCGTTACTATATGCCTAAATAATATTTTTCTATAATCCGTTGTTTCAACTTGGTTGATTAATTTTGTTTAACGGGTCATTCATAAATTAACGATTACGAAAGTAGCCACACTTTAAATCAGGTTATTCTAAGGTCACCTAAAGCGAAAAAGCACTGCATAAAATGTTACAATGTCTGCGTTTTACGTTTCGATCCACTTTTTTCAAATAAATATTTGCTGTTTGAGTAAATAAATTGAGCAGTTTCCAGTGCAAAAAACGAGCATGATTCAAGAGAAGGACGCAAAATGTCGGGTCAGTGAAAAAGTGAAAAAGCAATATTGGCAGCAGTCATAAAAAGAACGCCGACGTTTGACATGGGGTTATTTTTTGCGAGAAGGATTATAAATTGAAATCCAAGTTTTCGTTTGGTAAAAAAGGTTTGATGTAACTTTTCCGCTCGTAAATGTTATTAATATGGGTCAGATGTCAAATATGTGTTCCTTTGATGATAAAAGTATTTTAGATCCAACAAAATAAACCTTTATGTAACTTTTTTAAGTGCATAACGTATATGCTTCTACCAATTTCTGCATAAACCAACATAATAAATACTTTATTGATATCGGGATGTCTTGCATATTTTGCAGTGTTGCAGTTATTCATGTTGTAGAGATCGAAATATCAATCATTATGAGACTAGCCGTGGATACTATCAAACTTTATCTTCTATCTTATTTGAGTCAAATATTGTACAAGTTTTGTTAAACAGTCCGAAAAAAGTGTTATTATGACGCTAAAAGTGAAAAACTAGTTCCCAAAACGCTTTCCAAATACACATTTGCAGTATTACATCTTTTATAGATTATAAATTGACGCTATAGTTAAATAATTAGTCAAAACCAAAAAAATATTTCTGAATATTCCGGTGACATAAATGAACAAAAATTATAAATAATATTTTAAAATTGCATACTTACATTTGGTATAAGTATATTGTATTATAAAAAACTCGAGATAATTAGTTTTATGTAAAAAAACGAAGAAAATGAATTAAGTAAGTGTTTTGTGCAGTGCCTTCCGCTTTTATTCCATTGTCATTTAAAATTATTGGCGGTTAACGGTTAGTACAAGTATTGCCACTACATTCCATGCAAGCCTGCAAGCAGAAAAGCCCGGTTTTCCTAGTCCTACAATTTCCTCCGCAGTCAATTTTGCATATTATGCAGAATATTATTTTTATTATTTGTTCCGGAGCAGGTACCTTGTTCATGGGATTGGATACTAAAACATTCTGATGAATCCAACCCTATTTAAGTGGTGACAAATAACTATTTAGCCACAATTGTACCTGCAAATATGCTTTTTTCAGATGTTCCATTACTGCATCTGCTGAACATGGTAAATTGGACAATTTTGTGAGGGTATATTTTAAAATATTCATATTGAAATAGATTTTAGACCACTGTGTAAGGAAATAATGTATTTTACACTTACACAGCTTGATAAGTGACATCTAAATCTTTAATTGGTGTCTTGAATACTTGGGCAGCATCCTAGAAATATTTGACCATCCCAAATTTTGTAGCAAATGTAATTTTACCTCTGTTTAAAATGCTAAACTTGTAACACAACATGTAAATGCACGTAATAACAGCACATGCTTTTTACATTTAGGCATTTGGTGAGACTGGCTGACGAGTAGTTTTAAAAAATACAATTCATTCTCTTCTGGTGTTAATGAGAATAATATAACCAACACATCAATGGCTTAGTTACGATTAATCTGTCTGCATCACTTGTTTAGTTGATTATTCATTATTTGCAAGATGTGATATTAATTTCGAATACTACTATTACATTATAATCATAATGTCTCTTGATATACCGGACATAACTATCGAATAATGCCATTTAATGCGATATAACAGCATACTGCCGTTGATAATGTGCGTATGTGTTATCATTGACATTCTTTTAAGATTTTTCGAAAAACTTATAAAAATTAGACTTTTGTGTTTTTCTCATTCCTCCTTCTTCATACAAAGACAAAGGATAAGAAGATTATTCGTATGGGACGTATTCCTGCAATTCCATATCTGTTTCTTATTACGCTTACATGCTGAAAAAGCAGGAGGGGATCAATCGAAATGTGTTCATTATTTATTTTGATTTTGCTGGTAGCAGCAAGCAAAGGTAAAACTTTATTTAAGGTATTTAATTTAATTTCTTTAAAATGTTTACCTTTTATTTGTTGCATGTATTCGATAGCTTTTTCAAATCCAGCATAACAGTTTGTTTTATCATTTTCTGTGACTCTTGTTGCTATACTAAATATAGCACCAATGTCCGGAAAAGGATTATGTGACTGAAACCATTCTTCCAATGTTTTAACATCAGCATCTTCTCTTGCAATTTTGGCGTCTGTAGCATCAGAATGTTGATGACTTTTTTTATTATTACAATTATATTACAAAAAGATTCGATGCCTTCGATGACATCTTCTGTACACGGAAAGCTATTAATCCACTTATAAATAACACTATCTGTGGCACCGCCTCGAAAAAGGACCACCCTCATTGCTCCTTGATTTGATGAGAGTTTGTTCAATAGTCTGATCAGAATGTATATCACTGAAGAATTTAGTTTATGTGTTGCAAATAAACTTACCGCGCTGCATGAAAAAATCAAATCATCAATTCAAAACCAGTTAAATATAATTTCCAGTTTCTCTTTCCTTCTGTGGCAGTAAAATCTCTTAAAATTGAAATCATCTGAAAATATCTAACCCCCAATTTTAAAGTCTTGCTATTCTTTTCTAGTTCTATAAATTTTCTTTCGAACATTTTTGTTAATTTTATAAGGCAGCTGATTTCGTCTATGTATTCTAAATCTATAGATTCTATTGGTAGTGTATTACATTTAACGAAAAACTGCGAAGTATTTTTTCAGTAGTACTGCAAACTCCTTATCTGTATTTTTCAAAAGGTTAAAGATTATCCTTGAGAAGTTAATTGTGCTCGCATCGCTCGGGCATATGCATTATCGGAAAATACCTGATCGACGGGGTTTATAGCATATATCAAACCTAATATCTTTCTAATATCGCTGCCTCCCATAATATAGCCAATACTTTTCAAGCAAGACAGCAATATGTGAAATCCTCTTAATTTGGCAACTACAAAATTTGTGGTCAGATATAATAGTAGCAGCCAAAATGTCTCGAGCCTTTATGTATAAAGGTTGGTCGAACGTGACGAGACGAGAGTTTTCAAACAAAGCATCATTGTTTTTTCTGCGGCATTTATTAAAGCCGTATAAATCACTATTATAATCACTGGGTGGTGCATTGATAAATACAAGAAAATCGAAATCTCGAATTCTTCTTTATCAGTTATAGCTTATAGTTATCATTCCTGTAATTGAAAACAGTTTGAGTTGAGAGATACAAGTGCTTGACGTCCCGTCCAATAGAGCTTCTGCTTCTATTTGATAGCTCTTCAGGGCTATTAATGCTGATCTACTATCTATTTACATTCAAGTAATTTCATGGTAACTTTCTCAGCCATAATCTATTATGGCTTACATTAAGTTCCTATGCTTGGCGAATAAAAAGTAACAAAAACTTAAGGATTTTCTTCGTGTACAAAGTGAGCTTAAGCTCTACTATGATTTGATGATGAGTGGCCCTCAATTTACGACAACTCTGTAGGTAATTAATAAGAGTATGTATCTCAAAAATCCCATTGAGCTCTTTTTAAAAGAATAACGATAAGGTTTGGCGTTTACAACAAAATTTTGATTGCAGGCTTTCATAAAATACTATTTCTCTTGAAAACGCCTAAAGAGAGCTTATGAAAAGTGTACAGTGAAAATGATAGGTAGGTTATTTTTGGTCTCGTTCATCTCCTGTATATAAATTTTTTTCGATATTTTCCTCAGCCTAGTAACTTGATTATTCTTCCAAATTTAATTAACTTTCGATACCAAAATTCAAATACCAGTATTTGACAAACTAGCATTATTTTTGGTTGCTGTATTTATATCTAGGGGATTGTCCACCTTTTTCCCGGACACCCTGTACATTTTTTAAATGTGGGTTTGTTCTAATTTGTCAGGCAGTATTACACTAAATTTTGGTATGCCATAATACGCCATCAATCTCACTAATACCTTGCATGTTAGGAAGTTTTAAGCAAGCTATATGTCAGGTTGAGATGGTTTCTCCATATTTTTTTCTTATTTTGATAGACCATAACGTACGGCTATGATTTGAACAAACTCTCTCCACCTATTATACCACTTTATATGTTTTTTATATTATTGATAGTTGATATAGTAGCAAGTTTCAGTACTTACTTATATGCCGAATACGATATGTACATAAATCATCTCCATATTATAATAAGAAAGTAGTAAATCGCGAAGCAAAATTATATTCTGACAAATATTTTTTCACGAAATAAGTTATTAAAAGTAACATATATCTGTAAAAATCTCATTTAAAAAACTCATCTGTTCAAAAGTCAAGATGTCATTTTTTTTTAATTAAGTTACCTCAATAAAATGTATCTTGAACTATGACACTTATATTTAAACATTTAAACACACTTTACAAATTACGGAGAAAAACAATTTTTGACAAATTTAATTTTTTCTTCAAATTTATTGTCACTATTTTGCTACAGCAAAAAAATCAATTTTTGGACACATGTCAAAATATTTTTCTAAAAAATTAGATGCAACAGTGAAAACCGTATTTAAAATTCTTAAGAAGTTAGAAAGTTACGGGGAAAAACATTCTTTTTGACAGCTATCAACATATTTTTTAAATAAATTGCCCCGTTAGAATTTAGATCGAACTGTAAAAAGCGTACTTAAAAATTCTAAGCAGTTCAAAATTTTTTTTTGCAGAGGTTACATAAATCCGTGAAAATCTTAAGTCAAGGTAAAAAAAAATTTTGACGGCGGTCAAAATATTTCGATTATATAAAGTACGCCTCTCAAAGTTACCTTAAATATCTTCTTTATTACCAAATACCCCAAATTGTTACTTTGAATCCTTCGCTGCTGCGAAAACAAACATTTCGCCTATTTACTAACCAAATCCCCTAAATCCATGTCTCATAACGAAATGTTTTACAAGGAAAAAAATTACAGCTCTTAAACTAGAATTTCTAAAGAGAAAAATGTCCTACTACCCCTGTTTAGTTCAATGTATGATTTACCTGTATATTGGAAAGCTACCAAAGTGCCAAAAACCTCATCAATTACACAGAAAGATAGTAGAACCAATTCTGGAAGATTATATATTTTTTTAAATTTTAATATGCTATCTACTAACCCCGAATTTCTAAACAGGAAAAATGTCCTAACCTAATGCATAACATAAATACATGCTTTGCTATTTATCCAAACAGTACAATAATAAAATTCGTATTAACTAATGTTACACTCCCTGTGTTAAACATATACTACATAAAAGTACGCAAAATTTAGAAAATTCGGGCCCATATAATGAAAAATGCAACTATCCTCTATCCAATTACGAGCAATCATTTTGCTGCTCCAGCTTATCCAAAAAAGCTAATTGACTAGCACCTATTTGTTTTGGAACATTTTTTAAATAATAATTTTTAGATATTTTATATTTATTGTAAGATTAATTTAAAACAAGTGTAAAAAAATCGGTAAATTTCCTTTACCGGGAACTTCCCTCGTTGTAAATGTTTCTTTTTATTATGAACTATGACTCACTTTAGCTCAGTACATGGTCATTTAGTAACACACATATATACTGGCTTTTCAAGTATTTTTATTGGGCGCCAATTTGTTCGACCAAATTGGATTCGTACCAATATTTTATTGCGTGTTTATTGGCAGTAGCTCTCTGGTATCGGTCATGTGAAGACAATAGCGCCTCCGGGTTAGGTCAGGTATTTAACATTTTCTAAGAAATTTAGAAAATGTAACTTAAAGAATTATTTGTTATGCTTATGTATATTTTGTAAAGACAAAAATATTAAAAAAAAGACAAATAAATAAGAAAGAAAAACTTCGAACAAAGAGCTATTAGACTGGTACCAGAGGTGCTGAACTCAAGCTGCTCGCCTGCAGCCCCAAGAGCAAGCTCACCTGCCGTTTTGAGTCGAGGTAAAGTACACGAAAGTTACAGGTATTATCGGCTAGACAACGAACACTCAAGCGATGACGCCAACGGCATCGTCATCTTCTACAGGGGTTGCACCTGCCGACTGGATCAGCCCACAGAATGTAGGTTATTCTAGTGGCTCACTATGACCACAAAAATCCACTTAAGACGTTCGTAGACTTAAGTCGAACATTGAGTAGGTCAGTGGTGTGCAAGGACTGACAGAAACCATTTAACCGAATATGACAAATATTTACCTAAATGTGACAAATACCCTAACTATGGCCCAACCCCATTTTATTTCCTGGGACACCATATACTATCCCTGTGGGGTCCTGGGCTGTTTTGAAAGCAAAAAATAAATTAACCAACAGATCACATTGTTAAATGTAACGACATGAGAGTGGCACCACGCCTTTCACATCCCAAGAACGGGTGTGATGAGAATGGCCAGCGACACCCCTCATGCTTGAAGGGAGTAATCTGAGTCACTAACCTTCAAAGAAGACTGAAACTAACACGAATCTAATTATAGAAAAAATTAAATATTGCCCGAATTCACCACCTGTTTCTGCCTCACGCCGCCCACTTATCTAAACGCGCGAGGCCTGCAAATAGTTACTCAGATTCCTCCCTCTCTGCTAGAATGGAAAAATCTGGGTTCAGTTCAGCTCGAGCCAAAAGCCATCCTTAAAGAGGGATTAATTTTTTATAAAAAGTCCAAAAGTGATTTTCTCTGACTTTGGGTCGGTCGAGCTTCTTTCGCCAAATCCTATAAAAGGGATGGAAAAGTTAAGGGACCAATAGCTAGTAACCCCCTTTCTCTCTTGCTATGGAGGCCCCTAAGTGCGAACGGCCCTGGGATTTAGAATGGCTGTTTAAAATTGGATAACATCAAAGAAGTAGTAATTAGTGCTAATGAATGTATTTTATGTAACGGCCTAGATCTGAGATAGGAATGTGTTTGTGTGCCCCGTAGGCCCCCTAAAACTCTTTTTGAGCGTTTCGTGCAGAAATACAAAAACAGAAATCTCACAAAGTCACAAAACCCCGGAAAATACTGCCTACCCTACACAAACATTCATCCAAATGATCCTGATATGACCCAGTTGATTTTTTTAAACATTTTCTTCTCTCCTATTGTCCTGCGATACAAATATTTTTACTCTTTTTTCGTAAAACATTTTTAGTCTTTTTTCGTAATAAAGATTAATCGAAGTATTGAAGGTTATTCTAGGTATTTTACCATTGCGGCCAAGTTTAGTTCCGTATTTTTAGCAGAATAGATGTATTTGGTCAAATGACAGGGGATACCGTTGCAGAGAGCTCCATCAAAATGTTTTTCAAATTCATCTACGTAGGCATGATGTGAATGACTGTTAAGAACTAGGTTTTATAGTAAATATTACAAAATTTGTCGTTTCAGGCAGTTTTTTGTAACTATCTTTCCAGAAACAATTTGTATAGCTCTTTTTGAAATTATGTAGAATATCCACACCTTAACAGTTTCTAGAACATATTATTTCACTTGCAAAACACCTCAATATCTATGAAGACATTAATTTCCTAAAAATAATTTATGATTTAAATTTAGGTGACCAAAAGGGTTTATTGTATTTTAACTTTTTGTTGTTTGTCTTGCTTATGTAAATTGATTTTATCTCTTGTTATATTTGATATACACTTCTAAGGCTGGCGATTGCCGAAAGTGCTTTTCTACGATAAATTTAAATACAAAAAGTTTTGTAAAGAAGTTTTTTTTTTCCTAAATTTACCCGAGCCACCACTCTGTGTATTGTGTATGCCTGTTGATTTAGATATTACGGGGTATTAGTTGCCTAAATATTGCTCTCAACCTGTTCGATTATTAAGCTTTAGGAAAGATGTAACCCTCTCTTCAAGTTTTTGGTTCAAATAAAAATTTAATCTTCCACCAAGCTTTCGAAACGTTTTCCATGTTCAGACCAGACACGGCAGTAAATTCGTAAGACTCCATTACAAAAGGGCGGGACGTATGCCCTCAAGGAGCCCCTCAATATCTGAAGTTTGGAAGGTTCGAATGCCCTGTATTATTTATTTTATTTTATTTTTGACTATCTGGTTGGCGGCTTGCCAGTCTAAGTTTAAGAATGAGTTTTGTAATGGGGGATATACAAATGAGTTTTGTAATAAAGCAGCGCTGTATCAAAATAGCCTATATAGGTAAAAACAGAGAATATGTTAAAACAAGGCAGAACAAAATAGCGCTGTAACATTTGTTAGATAGGTTAATCCGTAGCACTATGCCAGGTTAGCACCAGCTTAGTTGTTAAAGCCAAAATCTTAATCTGAATGTTAGTCTTCAATATATATGGTAAACGATCTTTTCTGTTAAGACTTTAACGATATCTTTAACAGCTAATCTGGTACAGATACTCCTCATAATACCGATCCATCTATTTAACAAAATGTCCAAAATAAACTGCTTTAATATACGGTAACTCTCGACATCACTACGTTCTGTCTTCTACAAATTGGCCGTGCGTTTTTTTGGGACAGAACATGACGTTGATTCACTTATGGCAATTTCTACAGCACTAACCCGTTGCTCTGTCTCGATATAATTGTAGGGTACTCGATCTGGTTTTCCCAAACATGACGTTGGTATTTAGCCAAATTAATACCCTGGGGTTTTTAAAGAGTGGGCAACTATTATTTAGTCTACTGAGACTACAACCAGTAATATAGTTATAAAGAGACTCTCATTTATAGTTCCCCGCACTGCCTTAAGTCGCGGTGACCTCTTTCGTATTACCCGCCTAGCTAGAATAAGAGAACAAAAAAAACTATTTTTTTTTTAATTACTAAAGTTGATTACACTTAGTTAATCTTCTGTAAGAAAACGAAGCAATCTTTCAGGTTGTCAAAATATGTCCACTTTCTAATTAGCAAATTCAGTTTAAATAAATAATGACTGAAATTTTCAATGAAGTGGAGAAAGAAGCGTCTAACGAGTTTCTTATTTAGGCCAACTTCTCATCATCAATTTAAAATTTTCCTCTGGCTTAGATGGGATTTAATAAATATAAATAGTCTTAATTCGCTCGCTGCCAAAAAGTAAACGGAATGAAAACTGGATAGTTAAAGTTCACTAGAGTGGTTTTCGGAGTAAAATAATAAAATAATGAGATTATCCGTAAAGTACATGATTAAGGTAAAACGTTAAAAGTATCTAAAGCATGGTATTTGCTTTGCGTTTACAAAAATACAAAACTATCAATAGTAAAATAAAAAAAATTGGTTTTATTCATATATTTCGGACTGGTTTTAAGTTCTTGTTAGAACCTGAAACTCTTGTTCTGAAAAAAAAGGTTCTAAAAATATAGCATCTGATAATGTAATCTTAGAAATACGTAACAAGGCAAAAACATGTGTTGGTAAGTTTTACAAATTAAGAGAAAAGGTATAGATCGTTTTAAAGCTAACGGAAATGCTAACTTAGATATTAAGAGGATAGGTTAAGGGAGAGTCACAATGAATGGATTCAAACCCTAACGAAGCAGACTTATGTTTTTATTTTAATATATTTACACGGTATCTCGTAAATATATTTACAAACTCTGCAATAATAAATACAGGCAATAAGACCAATAACAATGGGTTTATTAATATTAAACATAATATATTTTAAGATAATGGGTCGTACAAAATAAGTAACGTGGACTTTAGTATTAGGAAGTATTAGTGGGCAAACATGTTTTCTCTATACGATTTGTGACCTTGGATTCCACTCAGTTTTGGGAAACACAATTACAGTTAGTGCTAATAAATAGGCATTTTTCTTGAATGAATGCGAAATCCATGAATGGCTCAATCGTGATTTTTGAAGTCAAGGAATAATGTGTTAATTAATAATATATTTTATTAATTAAGGAGTTGGCTAACGGTGAACATTGAGTTGATAAATTACCATTAACTTTAGTTTAATGAATTCGAATTAAACAAAACAGGCTCACTGAGTAGAGCCTTTATCATGGAATATATTGCATAGAACATTAAACAATTTTATCTCTCAGGTTAAACTCTAGAAAGTATGTTTATTTTGTTTGGTCAAATGAAGCTGCACGGATTGATTATTCAAAAATGGCGGTCGAAGCCGTACAGCAATTAATAGCGGAACTAATATAGTTATAAACATGAATTAATTGACATTTTAATAATAAAAACACTGTCCAAACGTGTAAGAAGTGAAATTGTGCAGGTCGTAAATGAATTAAACATAACGTGCAAAAAATCTCAAGTTAACGAGGAAATATATTCAAATTTCTCGATAAACACAGTTGTTGAAACGACCTGGTAGATATCGACTTTATAGCTAGTCAGGACATATTTAAACAAAAATCCCAAAAGAGTACTCAAGAATCTGTGGTCAGTGACTTATTACGGGAAAATTGTGTGAGGAAGTCCAAAAACCAGCTATGGAGAGAGAGAAAAAAATGGAGCGAAAATTTTAAAATCAGTGTTTTGCAAAACAATGATTGCAACAATCCTAAATGTTTTTAATATCGTACAAAGTTTCGGTCCCTAAGCGAAGACTTAAACCACACCCAACCCTCGGTCAAGTTTCTATAGCGCAGGCCGCGATGAGTAACCTAACTTCTGAAAACAAAATTTCGGTCGCTTCCAAGAGAGGGCGGCTGTTGGCCCAATTTTACAAACAGCCAAAAGAGAACATCGGCAACAACTACTGGAAACAGATAGACAACTTTCAAAAAATATCATTATAAAAGCAGCCGACTTAACAAATAAAGCAAGCTTTTTTTTTCAAGTCTAAGTCTAAGTCTTTGTGATACCTTCTATAGAAAATCTCCAAAGGATCATATGTTCGAGGAACATTTGTCATCAAAGGGACCAATTTTCTCATTTAAGGATACAATTCCTACTTCGCTGACCGCCCCATTCTTGAATCCAGATATGTGAGCTGCTGTTATAAAAATAAGCAGATTTGAATACAGAAATAGGAACACACAGAGGTCAGTTTTTTCAGAAAAGAAGAACATACTAGAACAACACTCTAAGATTCATCAAGGATGATAAACCTAATATAACGGCTTTTAATTAAACATTTAGTCTATCAGAAACAAGGCTGTGCTACTTGAACGTTTTTCACAGGACAGTAATATTAAGCTACAACATTGTGTATATAACTGAACATTTTTTACCACAAGACCAACTAGATACTTTATGCATTTCTGGATATAAGACGACGAGTGGTTTTACAAGGCAAACTAGATATTAAAGAAAGAACGGATCTCCTTTGTTTGTCAAAAGAAAGCGTGTGTGAAATATGTACAGTGGAAATTGTTAAATTTGATGTAATTGTAATAACAGTGTATAGATCACCCTTATGTAACTTTAATGCTTTTTCAGACATTATTAACAAAATGAGTCAGTTAAAAAAAAGCAATAATAAATTAAAGTTTCATGATTTAATTCTTTCATTTAATTTTCAGCACATTATAGAAGTAACAACTAGATTACTGAATTGTTTGGATAATGTGCTTATTAAATATAATCAATGGATTTCTTTTTATTGTGAAGTTGTTGAGCCGAGCATAAGACTGTGGCCATTTCACTTGACCTTCAAAAAAATATGCACTAGGTAAAAAAATTTTTATTTACAAGCGATTATATTCTTAAAAAAAAACAAGAATAATTTTTTAATTTTATGTCTGATGCAGACTGGTATTTTATTAATAATAAAAATATGAATAGTGAATGCAAGTTCTCTCAGATTGTTAATTTAATAAATGTTGGCTTGCGTGGGGCTTATAATTATAAGTATTATATTAATAATATTAAAAATAAATCTGTAGTGACAGGCTGGTTTAGACCTAAACTAAGTAAAACTAGTAGCGAGTCTCAACCCTTTTAGAAATTATAATAGACAAAAAGTTAAAATAGCTAAATTAAAAGTAAAGAACTTATATGTAGAGAGCTCAAATAATAAAAGTAAAGCATGCTGGGATATTATTAACGTAAATCGTAAAACAAAAAAAGACACGAAAACGCAAATTAAAATGAGTCCAGAAAGATTTAATAATTATGCTATGGCTTTGATATTTTAATTCTTAAATCATTTAGACATAAATTAATATTAATAAGTTTAGTAGGGGACTAATCTTATTAACGAAGTAATAGTAAATAGCTACTTCCCAGATTTATTAAAAATAGCTAAAGTCGTTCCTGTTCACAAAAGGAGGTATGAAGGCGATATCAGTACGTACAAGCCAATATCAGTGATCTGGTGTCTGTTTAAGAACTATGAAAGTATATTAAAAAAACAAGTAATAACTCATTTTCAATTGAATAACTTTTTTTCTGAGGAAGAGTTTGGATTTAGGAAGCACAGTTGATGCCGTTAACAAATTGATTGAACATATTGTAAACTTCATGGAAGATGGGGAATATACTGGCATGATAATGTGTGACTTAAGTAAAGCTTTTGACATGGTATGCTTTGACATTCTCGTTAAAAAGTTATTAAATTGTGGTTTCGACAAGCCTAGTATCAATCTTATTAAATCTTTTTTAAGTAATAGAAAACAATTTTAAGTAGTCAATGGAATACCTTCGCATGACGACCGTGTTCTTCCTTGGGTGCCCCAGGAATCTGTCCTGGGACCGGTTGTCTTCCTAATTGATGTTAATGAATTGGAAGAGATGATACTACCGTCATTTTTTTCTAATAAAATATTTCCAATTCTACAGAATCTCATTTAACGAACTGGTTTTCAAAAAATTATTTATTTCTTAACATGTTTACCAACTAGCAAAAAGTTAAGCAAAGTATTTTCATTATGAGATCTCTGATCTCTTACATCTCAAATATCAAGAGAACTGTTGTTGACAGCTTATTACCCAGTATTTAATTCCCCCCTAAATATGGTCTGCTATATTGGGGCCACTCGGCTCACACAAAAAAAGTTTTCGGCCTACAAAGAAAAGTTCTATGAATCATATCAGGTTTAGGGTACAGATGACGTTCGTCACAAAGTTATAGAGTTAGGCCTTTTAACTGTTACTTGTATGTATATTCTTTAATGTTTGAAATATGTAAATATGAATATTGTAGATTTTAATACAAGCAACCAGTTGCATTATTATGGAACTAGATTGAATGATAATCTAAGGATAGATTTTTTAGCTTGAAATCCAGCAAGTATGATGGAACTTATTATGGTATTAAATTATGTAATGCGCTACCACTTGAAATTAGAAATTTGAGGCTGGATTTTTTTATCAACAATGAATATATTACTTAGGAGTAAAACGTTCTATAACCTGAATGAGTTCTTAAATGTTGATTTTGGATAGTAGAACAATAAATATTACAATTAAAATCAAGCAAGGTTATCTTATCTCTCATTTGGTTGTAATTTTTGTTTTATGTTTATTTTAAAGCGAGTGATAGTAGTGTGATATATAATGTTTAAACAATTTTCCTTTGCTTGGTTTAATATAATAAGCAATTTGACATGTATAAAACATACTTTGTTGAGTACAAAATTAATTTATCGTTTCATTGTTAATGTAGCTAATAAGAGAATACGTGATGTGCTGCGATTCGCTTAAAGAAATCAGTCGTATTTAAAAACATTTAGCACTGGATTTTTTCACAAATTCTCTGCATATTCATGTATAAATAAAACATAAACTTATTTTTACTAATACAACTTAGAAGTAGCTATATACAAAATCGTTTAATTGGCCTGATAGAACATTCAGAAGTCTCTCAGCGGATCACTACCACCCAAATTAACACGCCTTCTAAAGTCTCTTACCACCTTAGTAGTTTGGCGGATATTATCAATTTCTAAATCTAAATTGGTTACCGTTTCGAATTAAGAAAAGAAAATTACCATTTACGTCCAAGGCTTTAAAAAGAAATTTTGAGCGGCTTAATAAAATTAAAACTAAGTTTTAAAATTACTGGTTTGTTCAAATAGTTTTGTATTGCAGCAAAAACTACTACTAATGTAAATATTACAAAGGGATAAAGTCAAAATCCACAAAGCACAAAAGTGGGCTGAACTTTAAATATTCTTGTATAACAACATTTTACGTTATTTTTAACATTTTACTAAAAAAATCTAACTAAAGCTGTTTTCTGCTGACAAAAAATTAATTAGTATACAATTTCAACATTTCTGTGGAACTTCTGAAGGCAACGAATCTGACTGAGGCACATATATGGGGTGTGTTGTCGTAAAAGAATGGTAGTGCGTAGGTAACATTTGCTGAGTTACCAAACATGTTCATACAACTTTTAGATACCTACTAAACTGGATACAAGTAAGTTGTTTCTAGTTCATCATTTAAAGTTACAGTTTCTACTTATTTTGTTCAAAACGGAAAGGTTTTAGTGGTAATTTACTTGTTTGTTATACTTTGCTAAATACGCTTACTTATAATCCTATTATAACAAAAAGATTATATAAGCTGTATGAAGATTATTTACGTAGTGGGACTTAC
This sequence comes from Kuschelorhynchus macadamiae, assembly GCA_030620095.1. NCBI lineage: Eukaryota > Metazoa > Arthropoda > Insecta > Coleoptera > Curculionidae > Kuschelorhynchus > Kuschelorhynchus macadamiae. The sequence goes on from JAUTXW010000448.1 coordinate 92,762, forward strand.
TGTTCACTAATGTAATATTATATAATAAACTCCTAATACATAACAAAATACCAAAGAAAGTCATAATACTTAATACTATTTGCACGAAGTACCATGACTTACGATATCATATACAGGTTCGGACCTAAAAGCATCCCACCTTTTTACCCTCAAGTCCTTCTTAAGGCGGATGAAGTAAGTTTTTGGAGGCAAATGTGGCATAGCTTTCGCAAAGTGTTGTCTGCTTTTTTAGGTTATGTTCCTTCGGGAACTATGGTCTGTATTATTTCTGCTTGTTATAAAGAGAGAAAAAGCCCTAAGTGGATTATAATAACGCTACATTTTAGCATTAGGGCAACAGCGCTTGCTGTATTATCCATTTCATCAGCGAAAGAGTAACAAACATTACCGCTGCATTATGCATCAGTTCATCATTTTTACAGTGTGTTCATTTAAAACTTAAACCAGACAATCTCAAAAAGTACCTACAATTTACAATATCTCATCACAATTACAACGTAATAGCAAAAGTAGTTGCGTAAAAATCATATAATAAAAAAAATAAATGAAAAAATATATAAAACTAAAAAAAATCATATGTCAATAAAGAGAGTCAATCAACTCTCAACAAGCAAGATGTTGTTCAAGCATTAATCTGATCTCTGCTGTAAATGGGAGGGAGGTAATTCTGGAGAACTAATACCTTTCAATTCATGTACAAGCGAATTAATGAAATGTTTTAGGACAAATAGATTAAGCAGATCAAACATAAAAAAATGACAATCTATTTCAAAATACTGTGATGCGCAGACTAGAAAAAGAAAATAATCAATTGCCGGAAAAGGTATATAACTTGAAATATACTGCTGGACAATAGGTTTATCCAGTGCAGTTTTATAAGCCAACTTTGAAGCCTTATGAGATGAGGTTTTCAATATGTCTTTAAGAATTTGATTTAAGGTAACGTTTTTAGTGACAATATCATAAGATGCCAAATACATTATATACGTGTTATATAAGCATAATATCTATGACTCTTGCAAACATTCGAAATTTAATTTCAACAGAGATTTAAAGAGAATATAAAATCGATTTAAATTTTTACACCAAAATAGTTAATGAGCAAAGATAAAAAACCAATTTGACGAATTTTTAATACCTATACGTTATTTTTGGAAATATGGCGTTTTAAAATTTTGATTTTTTTTAAATATGAAATTATTTAATTTTATTAGTAGTTTTCTTTGGTTGTTGAATTTTTATACATGCTTTTAATTGTTGAAGTTCCGAAAAGTTTTTATTAGGTTCTGCAAAAAGTTAAACAATAAACAGACGCTAAGTCTCGGTCTCAGTCAAAGTTTATAATAAAATAAAACTGGTTACACGTGTTTCGCCCGGTCGGGCATCATCAGACCTATCAGAAAAAATATATCCTAATTACTAACTAAAAGCCTTTAAATAAAATAAATAAATAGTACCTTTAAAATAAAACAACACGTCGCATATACAACGTTAAAACAGTAAACAAACAATCACATTACATAGTTCGACGGATACTGAAAGAGGTTGAAACGAAATGTGGTCAAATGTATGTATAAAAACTCCTTATGCCTAAATTATATTATTATATTATACATACATTTGACCACATTTCGTTTGAACCTCTTTCAGTATCCGTCGAACTATGTAATGTGATTGTTTGTTTACTGTTTTAACGTTGTATATGTGACGTGTTGGTTTATTTTAAAGGTACTATTTATTTATTTAATTTAAAGGCTTTTAGTTAGTAATTAGGATATATTTTCTCTGATAGGTCTGATGATGCCCGACCGGGCGAAACACGTGTAACCAGTTTTATTTTATTATAAACTTTGACTGAGACCGAGACTTAGCGTCTGTTTATTGTTTAATTTAGAAACAGGTCTCTTTGTGAATAATGGATGATTTACCACAATCTGCAAAAAGTTGTTTGGTTTTTTATACTACAATAAATATATCTTTTTTTTAATGTCTTTAATTGTCTACAAAAAGCTCTTACAAATTGGACTTTACTCGAGTATGCCTTACACTCACTAAACGGTTTTTAATTTTTTTTGGTCACTGCACTATTGCCTTAGCTACAGGATGATCCAATTTTGATATAGTTTTGCACGCTGTCCAATAGAAAAGATATTCAATTAACGTTTTCTTGCCAATTTGTTAATGGTTTAGTCAGTGTAATATCTTATTCAGTCATTTATGATGTTTCGTCTGCCCCATATTTAAACTTAGAACTTTGATTCTGTTTGCTCGAGATAAAAATGCTAGTTTTCCTTTCGCTTCAAAAATTTTCCTTAATCATATCTTTGGGAATGATTTGGTTTTGGACTGTTCAGATTTGCAACATGCCAAAGAAAATTTTGTACGTTAGCACAAAAGGGAGATTTCCAGCTAAGAAAATGAGCTGCAAATGATTATTCTCTATTAAGTACCTTTCCAGCATTAGCATATTCTAAAATTGGGTTTAATATAAATTTGAACTTCCATATATTTCTCAAGTTCAAATTCCACTTTGGGATAATATTTTGGATTCTAAGGTTGTGGAGATCCTTGAATTTACTAATAGTTTCCAAAAGGGATTTGCTGCTATTGTTTATATGAAAAGTCTCACTCAAGTTAATCTCAAATTTTCTGCAACATGTGGTAAAGCGAAGTGGCACCCTTAAAAATGATTTCGTTGCTGCGCCTGGAGTTATGCGCTGCTCTACTTCTCTCAAAACTGATAAATTACGTAGTTTTCACATTCCAAGACAATCTACCTGTACATAAAGTTTTTGCATGATCTGACTCAACAGTAGCTTTGCACGGGATTAAGTCATCGTCACAGACAGAAAACTTTTGTTAGTAATCGAGTCAGGCTAATTCAAGACATGCTTCCACCTTCGTCGTGGTTTTACGTTTACTCGTCCAATAATTCTGCGGACTGTGCTAGTCGGGATCTCTTGCTTCTTCAGTTGTCTCAGTTTTCGGTATGATGGGCATTGCAGGACTTGCTTGGATTCAACTTCCTAAGAAAAACGGCCAAAATAGGCATTGCCTTTACATGGTTTTATTTTTTCTGGTAAAAAAAATGGAATAAAACCTAATTACACACACTTTTGGAAAGGTTTTCAAACTTAATCTGAAATTAAACGGATAGTGGCTTCTTGTTTGAGATTCACTAAAACCCTAAAGTCTCTAAAAGAAAAATTTGTCAGAGCTTTCTCTCAGAACGAACTCCATATTGATCTTTTAGTTTTGGTCAAGCGTGTGCAATGTTTGTCTTTCTTTGATGATGTTGAAAATCTTGAGAAAAATAAACTCTTATCCAAGCCTGATCGGAAACAGAATCCATTTATTGACTCACATGGTATTCTCAGGCTGGGCAGTAGACTAACGGTTTCTGGTCAACGTTACGACCAAAAACATCCAGCTTTCTTACCTAGGAATTATCGCTTGACAAAGCTTTTAAGTGAAGATATTCATACACACAATCTTAATCCAGGTCCACAATTGGTCTCAATCAACACTGCTTTAGCTTAACCCTTTAGAGTTAATCATCCTTTTTGATTGTCGGGGTTGATTATGGCGGTGCTTTTTTAATAACGCTCTGTTATACAACTACATCTCAAAAGGCATACCTTTACCCTTCTGTAAGCCCAGAAACGAAAGCGCTTTATCTATGGTTAGCTTTGAATCTGACTACGAACACATTTCTAACAGCTTTAAGGTGATTTATTACTCATCAGCGATCAGTAATTTCGTAGGCGTTGTAAAAAAGTTGAACCGATTATTACGTTATGCGGCATCTCACTAGGAAACAACTGCGTGGTCTTTTAATTATCATTCGGCACCTCATTTTGATTCGCGTAATGGGAAACCAAATTTTTACATATCTAAACTTCTATTTCTAATGCCTGACACACAAGTTTACGACGAGTTGTATAACACACAAAGCGATATGTTTTTGTTTTTATGCGTTTTACCGCTCGGTCTATTCAGAGTTTTGATCTAAAAATATAATTCTCCAAAATTGCCTTACAAATTGCTTTGGACAAACCTACTTTCCACTACCCTAAATTATAAAAAAATTGATATACAAGGACAATTTTTATTATTGTTTTGGTTCATCTTATGTTGGAGATCAATGTTCTGAAGTTGTGTTGTCATAATTGCCTTAAATAAAAGATAAAAAAAATAGACATAATTGTGACTCACCCTGTATAGATATTTTTTCAATTATTATATTTTGGATAATTAACAAGTATAAAATCATTAACAAATTGGCGAGAAACGGTAACTGATTGTCTTTTCTATCGTCCAAAAAACATTAAAATTGAGTCAACCTGTAACTAAGGTAATAGTGAAGTGACCAGTCAAAGTATAAAATCGTATAGAGACATTACTGCCAGTTATACTCCAGTATTTCATCAGTCAAAGGCATGTAAAAAATTCACTAAAGAAAGAAAAAACATTTACTTTTGTAGTTTTTCTAAGGAGAAAATTTCATATTAAAAGAATCACAATTTTGGAAAATCGTCACGTATCCAAAAATATGGGAGATATTAAATTTTAATAAAATAAAAATTCGTTTTTGTATTTTTGTCTTTATCCACAGACTTTTTTGGTATTAACATTTTAATCAATTTTTTGTTTTGCAAGGGCCATTGATAACATAATGTTTTTTTTGTACTTGGGATATTGTCACTAAAAACAGTACTTTAAATCAAATTTCTAAAAAAATGTTAAGAATCTGGTCTCGATGTTTTCATTTGTTTTGGAAATATAGTTCTTTAAAATGGCTTTACAAAATTGAACTGGACAAACCTATTGTCTAGCAGTGTAGTTTATCGAAAATATGTATCTTACTATATCTTATCTATCTATCTTAAGTTAATTATAATAATTATGCAAATTATGTTAATTTTTGAAATATGTACTTACAAATACAAAAATATGCGTCTAAATTAAATATGTTTATATATTGTTATAAATTTTACTGTCATTAAACCGATTATCACTAATGTAGGGCGGTTCTTTGTAATGGATCATATTTTTGTTGCTTAAACAAATATCATATACATTGTTCAAAACTGAAGATATTACAAAAAAGAATTTTACAATAAATGAGAATGGCCTAGAAAATATAGTACTCTTACAGGATTTGCAAAATTTTCAATATTTTTTTTACGGTTTAAGATCAGTCATTTATAATAGAACAGAAGCATGTCTTTCAGGTGACTCAAATCAGGGCCAAATCCCATGTGAAGTTTATAGTGTTTTACCTAAGACGGATAATATTGTGAATAGACCATCCAATGTAAAATAAATTAAGCCCTAAATGAACCCCAACTGTGTATTGTATTTCGTATGGGATCCATCTGAAGATCTCCATCCCGAAGCCGCCGCTGTTGGTTAGGCCAGAGTTGCTAGGCCGCGACCTACTACTTCCAATCGGTTGGCTACATTCGTTTAGAGATTACCACAATTTTTGTATTGTAGTTCTAAACAAGTATATGCAACATCAAACCACATATTGTTGCGTACGTTCTACTTAAACAACGACAGGAGCGTTTAATGTCGTTAATTTATATATTTTGTCTATTCGAGGTCGAATCAGTTTTTGGTCTTATATTCATGTATATCCATATATTTAATGCTAAGAATTGTTTACATTCGTCAAGGTGCTTTAACTATTTGCACCCTTTGGCGACAGTCTATTAACAAAATGTACATTACGAATTGCCATATTATTTTGCTTTAGTTGTAAGACACGATTTTTATAGTAAGAGTTGTTAATAGTAATTGTAGATAAATTGTAGTGTTTCAACAAATTCTGTTCTAACACGGATAAACAGGTGCAAATACATTTTTTGTTCCTCAACTATTCGTTTTGTACAACTTTTTACGACCAAGAACCGCACAGAAATTATGTCGTCTTGTGCTCAGAAGTAGGTCGCATTAAAACGATTTAGTTGCACCATAGTACCTACTGATAGCGCCACTGGTGGCCTATTTCCCTCGTCGACTTTCAAAGTCGAACGACATGAGATCTTGTAACTAGTATTTCGTCATTTCCTATTTTATAATAAAGTGTTTCTGATTATATTTTTTGATTACTTTTATAAAACAAGAAAATTTAAATTTTGCTGACACACTTAGTGCGTTTTGTCAACGTTATCACTTAGAATGAAAATGCTTTTTTAAAATATAAATCTCTTATAATTTAAAAATTGAGCACAACCCCAGTATAATAAAACTAGAATGGGGCTTATGTACTACAATAATGTATTTAACATGAAAGATTTGGTCCAGTTGCTTTATCTAATCAAGATACATCAAGTTTTAAATAGAATAACATATGCTTAATTATTCCTAGCAATTGACCAGTAGTGTATTTCATTAATAATATATATTTTTACTTACTAGTTAGATTAACAACGTACTTACTGTGACCCCTAATACTTTAAAATACAACTTTTCTAAAGAAGTTCATTATTATTCTCCCCTTCCTTAATTTCAAAGAACAAAAATATTTTGTATTTAATATATTTTTATCTTGAATTTATATTTTTAAGTCTTTTTGAGGAAAATATACTAGTTATATAACGTAGTGTTGCAATTCATTTCAATTTTAATCCTCACTTCACTGGGAATATGGTGTCGGTTATCAGAAGCTTAATTAACAAGCCAATTAACGCAGTCATTACTAATTTTTTCAACTAGCAGCAAACTGGCAGCAAGAAACATTCAAGAGATCATTAACAACGATGGGATATCTATCCATTTCACAGGTAAATGAATAGCAGACGGCCAAACAATGACTCTTGGGATGTGGCTTGTGAAAAGAGGGGTTGTTAACGGAGATTTCGTCACTTGCTTGTTACAGAAAATGAACTGGATTAGGCCAATTAGGCAGGCGTAACTGCAGGCATTCTATTTGAGCTTGCATGGAAAGCAGCTTTTCAGGATAACGGTGAACAGACATGGGGTAGCTAATAAAAAACATGTCTTCTGAACTGTTTTTAAAAACTACCATTCATTTGGATATTATTGGAACTACTGTATTGAAAGCCACAAAAGAATTTATTACTATATTAGTACTCTTCCACTAGATGTTTTTAAGCTTAATATGTAAAAAATAGTAATATGTCATATTTCAAATTGAATGGTAAACGTTACATATTTTTGATTTACGCAGTTTGTATTTTCTACTAATATTTTTAAAAGTCTAGTTATTACAACCTTAAAGACAAAGTGGGTACTATATGGTGTTACGTAGGCTGCAAGCAGCTTTAAAGTTTCAAAGATTTCATTTTTTCATCGGAAAGATATTGGCTAATCCATTTTATGGCCAGTAACATATGACTAAGAAAGTGTTTCCTAATTTTTGCTCATATGTTTTAAATTAAATTGAGTATTTTTTTGAATATTTTTGAGTAAAACAGTTTTCTTAGTAAAGCGACAAGAATCAATATTTGGAGTAAAACTTTATTTAAAAATGTAATGCATCTTATAACTTCGTTTCACATTAATAAAACTGACAGACCGTAACTACAGACCATCTCTTTTCTCATCGCAAGTTTCTACTAGGTCGCCTATGTTTAAAAAACACCAACAACATAAAATCGATTATTAAAAAACCCGGACTCCTATATTTAAATAAGTTATATCCATATCGTACTAGGCGCCTTCTTTTCCTATATTTTATCTGCTAGCTCTTATTATAGTGGAAAGTACCATATTGCTGGATGCATTTTCCAAGAAAAACTTTTTTGAAAAGAAACAAATTAATTCAAATGTTTGTTATAATTTGAAATAAAATTTGAAGAAAAATATTTTTTAGGGATTAGTATTAAAAATAATTCAAAAAATAAATGAAAATATAGTTTTTGGGAGATCAGAAAACGGATACCTTCTACTATTGGATACGTATCAAATCTAGCTAATACCAATTTCCATTTTTAAGTTTTGGGGCGCAATAACTGAATAGCATTATCTATCACACCTTTGACTTTTGTCTTCGTCAAAATATAAACAAAATTGGAAAGCCATCAAAGTAAATTTTATATATATATATATATATATATATATATATATATATATATATATATTTATATATATATATATATATATATATATATATATATATATATATATATATATATAATATATATATATATATATATATATATATATATAAATATATAAAAGTATGTATATATATACAGGCTTATCCAAATTAAGTGTCCACCATTAGTAACTTTGTTATTTTTGGTTTTAAGAAAAATTTCCTTATAACCTTTTTTGTTTAAAATTTCAAGCTTTAACAGAAAAAAATATAATATACAGGGGTTTCCATTTAAAAACATTGTATTTCTTGTCTAAACTCGAAAACGCGATGCTCAATTGTTTTTTTAGTGATTCCATCTTAAAGAGCGTTGAAAATGCTAATAGTTTGCTTATTTAAACAATTTCGTATCTTTACTAATAACAAAGTTACTAATGGTGGACACTTAATTTGGATAAGATATATATATATATATATATATATATATATATATATATATATATATATATATATATATATATATATATATATATATATATATATATATATATATATATATATATTGTAAATTTTATATATATATATATAAAATCGATTATTAAAAAATATATATATTTAAATAAGTTATATATATCGTATAGGCGCCTTCTTTTATATATTTTATATATAGCTCTTATTATAGTGGAAAGTATATATATATATATATATTATATATATATATAAATATTTTTTGAAAAGATATATATTAATATATATAATGTTTGTTATAATTTATATAATATATGAAGAAAAATATTTTTTATATTATATTAAAAATAATTCAAAAAATAAATGAAAATATAGTTTTTATATATATATATATATATATATATATATATCTACTATTGGATATATTAAATCTATATAATACCAATTTATTTTTAAGTTTTGGGGCGCAATAATGAATATATTATATATCACATACTTTTGTATCAAAATATAAACAAAATTGGATATATATATAAATTTATATATATATATATATATATATATATATATATATATATATATATATATATATATATATATATATATATATATATATATATATATATATATATATATATATATATATATATATATATATATATATATATATATATATATATATATATATATATATATATAAAATATGTATATATATACAGGCTTATCCAAATTAAGTGTCCACCATTAGTAACTTTGTTATTAGTAAAGATACAAAATTGTTTAAATAAGCAAACTATTAGCATTTTCAACGCTCTTTAAGATGGAATCACTAAAAAAACAATTGAGCATCGCGTTTTCGAGTTTAGACAAGAAATACAATGTTTTTAAATGGAAACCCCTGTATATTATATTTTTTTCTGTTAAAGCTTGAAATTTTAAACAAAAAAGGTTATAAGGAAATTTTTCTTAAAACCAAAAATAACATTGATATTACAGTTTCTAAAAATTAACTGCAAAAATAATAAGAAGGCTCGCTATGAAAGCCACGCCATGTTTCGAATTAAGATATGTGATGGATTAGAGGATATCAGTTCTAAGTATCGAGGAGGCTTTGGAAAACAATGATAACGCTTTCTGTCAAAATTTGTTTACTTTTCGTCGTTGTTCCCTATGTTGTGTCAGTAATTAATCAGTTTTGTTGTGTCAGTTACTAATCTCAAAAAAAGAATGGTTTTTACCCATGAAGAAAAGTGTGATATGTTGGAATCTTACTTAGTGTGCAGAAAATCATCTTTGAGGGCAAAAGAATACTATGCTGAATTATATCCACTTCGCATTCAACCGCATGAGAGATATTTTCTGAGATTATACCGAAAATTTAGAGCCAATGATACTGTTTTTGCTAAAACCAGGGCAAAAAAGGATTTTATAATAAGCGAGGCCACGGAAATTGCAGTTATTGCATATTTTGACGCCTACCCTGAGAATTCCATACCAGATATTGTCAAAGACTCGAATTTTAGTTATGGCAGTGTGCATAGGATTTTAAAAAAATACAAATTTATTCCTTATAAGTACCGACCAGTTCAAGCGCTTTTGCCAGGAGATCCAGAGAGAAGAATTGTTTTTTGCGAATGGTACCTTAACTTTTGTCGCCAAAATGTAAATAACTTCCGTTATATTTTATGGACCGATGAATCCAATTTTTCAAATTCCGGAATGTACAATAGAAAAAATCATCATTACTGGTCAAGGGAAAATCTTTTGTTAGTACATTCAAGAGCTCCACAAGTCCGTTTCAGTTTTAACGTTTGGTGCGGTTTAATTGGGTCAAGAATTGTTGGTCCTTTTTTTTATGAAGGCAGTCTAACCGGTGAAAGGTATGTGGCATTTATGAGTGAAATTCTGAATAATTTCTTAGATGAACTGGATCTCATAAGTAGACAGAATCTACATTTTCAACAAGATGGCGCACCTGCGCACAACTACAGAGGTACTTATCAACTTCTAAGTACTTTTTTTAATGCTCAGTGGATAGGGACAAATGGCCCCATTCAGTGGCCCCCGCGTTCACCAGACATGACCCCTCCTGATTTCTTTTTATGGGGATATTTAAAGGATCAAATTTACAAGCAAAGGTACGAAGACGTTAACGATTTAAAGGCTGCAGTTAGGGAAAAGATACACCAGATAGATGGTAGAACCATACTAAAGGCAGTTCGAGCAGTTCAGAAACGAGCACAAAAATGTATCGAAGAACGGGGCGGTGTATTTGAGCACCTTCTAAGAAAAAATTAGTTGTTTTGTTTTCTTATAATCGATGTTTGTAAAATTAAGATACTTTGCTGTTCTAGCTTTTGCTGTTAATTTTTAGAAACTGTAATATCAATGTTATTTTTGGTTTTAAGAAAAATTTCCTTATAACCTTTTTTGTTTAAAATTTCAAGCTTTAACAGAAAAAAATATAATATACAGGGGTTTCCATTTAAAAACATTGTATTTCTTGTCTAAACTTGAAAACGCGATGCTCAATTGTTTTTTTAGTGATTCCATCTTAAAGAGCGTTGAAAATGCTAATAGTTTGCTTATTTAAACAATTTCGTATCTTTACTAATAACAAAGTTACTAATGGTGGACACTTAATTTGGATAAGACAGTATATATATATATATATATATATATATATATATATATATATATATATATATATATATATATATATATATATATATATATATATATATATATATATATATATATATACGGATTGTAAATTTTCTAAATAGCACAACAACCAAACATTTACTTGGATTTTGAAACAGATTGCGTTTTTCGATTTTTCTAACAAAGCAGCCAAGTCCTGATTAAACAAAAACTATTATCCATCAGATAATATTTATTCATATGGAAAGAAAATAAACATGAGTTAACTCATCATAGGAAGTAGGATGGGTAAGTCAAAAATAGCAGGGGCTCAAGGATGAATCTTTGTGATACTCCTGAAATAATCGGGCTCATCTGTGAAGCTTTATTGTGAAACATCGCATGCTGTCGACACCCCCAAAGTAAACGAAATAAATTACTGAACGGTTTGCAAGGAAAATTAGTCCCTTAGCTTTGAACAGAGAAAACCAGGGTTTGTTTATCAGAGGTTTTTCTGTAGTCCAGTAACAATAGAACTGAAACACGTGCTTCATCGAAATTATTTTCAATATCATCCACGATTCGGATATTATTACTGTGGAACTAAATTTTTTTCGAACACGAACGATTCTGAACAATAATATTATATTGGAAAATTCAAGAGTGATCAATGTTTCCCAGGAACCGATCAAAAATAATCGCGCGAAGATCGGACAGGGAACAGGGGTTGGTAGCCTTATGTATGGATTGCACCATGCGAGGTCTTACAATACACATCTTGATCTTATACGTTTCTCAAGGTTATGCGGACGAAGCAAATTAAGGGCAGTTACTTTAAAATCATACGTTTTTTTATATTTATTTGTTGCTGTGCGGCACAGTTAAACTAATATTTTGATATTTTAACTTATATTGAAAGTCCGATGAAGTATACAGCGAACAGTATACAGAAATACAATTATGAGTACATATTTCCAATTTGTGAATTCGCGAAACGTCCTTCAGTTATGTTAGTAGTATATATTGTCTAAAAATAGTATAGATATTTTTTTGTATACAATTTCTCTGTCTAGCATATTTGGAATAATTCTTATTTCGGTAGCACTTAACGACAGCTTTGACACAAGTAGAACCGATGGGAACTTTTAATTTCTTTTGTAATGATATTTTAAAGGTCTCTACCAACTTTCAATTATATACGGATATTTCTAAAATTAGAAACTATTTTGGTCTATTTTGATTAGATAATATTAACGAAAATGTTAAATGGCATACGAAAACGTGATTGTGCTTCCTATTTTGAACTAAACTATAGTAAATAAATAAAGCAAAGCGGCTATACTTTTTGTTATATATTAAATAAAGAAACTAGTAGAATATATGAAAAGGTTTATTATATTGCAATAAACTGCACAAATAACGTCTACACGTTCCAATCTCATATTTTATATCATGGAAATCCAGGTAATTAGCTCCCTACCTGTTCATGCCGCTGTTATCTGAATGAAAAATAAACAAAAGCTGTGTACGTGCGCTCATGTCTCAGTAGATGCAGAGGTGGAATCTGCAACCCTGGGGCAGATTGGGGTTAATTAAAGAGGAAATGCAATTTAGAGTGACGGCATTTGATTAGCCGGTTCAGTTCAGGAGGGGAAAACGAGTAGTTAAATTGCTATTTCGATGACTATTTGAGGGCTAATAAATTGGCTGTTTTCCGAACCCCTCTGATCGGCAGAAAATAATTACTAAAATAATGTGTGTGATAAAAGTTACGGTACCAATATCATATATAAGATTTAGTTAATTTTTGAATTTCCTCAGCTCAAATGTACAACACCGCGAATAATTTTTACCGAGGAGATTTTTAGAGAAAATAATCCTTTTTGCCAAAACCGGATAGTTCAGTTGCTATTGACTTTGCTTGTGTAGTGTTTTGTTGGTTCGGTTTTAAATATTATTGATTGTTTGCTTAAAGTAAAAATTAATAAATAAAACGACATTTTTTTTTTCATAATATGGAATTCTAATTTTAATCTCGTCATAAATATATAATATAAATAAATATAAAAAAGGCAATTCTCATCTTTGGGTTTGAATATTTGATCCTACATTTTATGCCTCCTAATGTACAGGGTATCTCGCAAAGACGAAATACACTAAGCATCTCTTATTTATATGTAACATACAGTATATCAATTGTTTTGCAAATTCGCCTATTCGTCGAACTAAATACTTAGTTCGCAAAATGATTAAAGCCAAATGATCGGTTGCCGAACATATGTTCTATTTCTGAATCTGTTTAAGCTGATTTACACATTTCGCGAATTGAGGCAATACAGAGTTGCTCAAATGCAGAATATGATATTATTTTGGCAGGTAATCATTTTTAGTTTTACATTTTGCCGATTGTGCACTTTAGAAAAACGTAGTTCCCGATATGTTGCATCATCTATACGTTCGCCATCTCTGCAAGTTCCAGCTTGTTATTTAAACGAAAAAGGCAAGCCGTCTACTTATTTGTCTTGAGTGTATCGAGCAGTAAACAAGTGCCTTTATTATTTGTTGTGTACTAAAATTTGTGTTTTAAGTGCGATTTTAGTTAACGAACATTAACGAAATAGTGAAATTGTATTGAAATAAATCTCAATTCTATGACAAAGTGTCATTGAATTCATAATTTCAGTCTTTATATGAACAAAAATATAAAGAATTTTTACGTGAAGTGAAGGAAAGTCCGTCTAGGAAAATTAATAATGAAAAACTAACTTCACTGTATTATTATTAAATATATTTGAGACCTTTAGCATTGGGGGAATGGAAAAATTAGTTTAGAAGACAAATGATGAATCAAATATTATAAAGTATTACACCACAAGTCACTGGACACAAACGAATATGCGAAATGGAAAAAGAGGCAAGTAAAAGGTATTCTAATATTAGTAGAAGTATTATTAACGAATGTCTGAAATTATGTCAACTAAAGAAATAGCTTAAGAAGAAGCGACTCGTTACAAAGCCATTACGATCCAAACAATTTAATAAACGTGGTCAAGTTGATATCATAGATATCATGCAATAAATAAACAGAGAATTTAAATTTATCTTAAATTATCAAAAGATCACCTTACCAAATTTGTGCCGAGGAATTAGCTTATAACTTAATCGACATATTTTGTATAATTGGTGCACCATGTCTATTTCATAGTGTTAATGACAGTGAACTTGTAAATGCTGTAATCACTTAGCAGATATGTTTGTGGCAAAAATTATTTATGAAAAAATACGCCATTCTGAGAGTCCACGGTCTGTGGAGAGGGCGAATTAAGACAATCGTGATATATTAGTTGCTTATATGAATGAAAATAATTCGACTAACTTGTCTGAGGGTTTACGATTTTTACATAAAAAAAAATGTAGGCCCTACCACAAAGGTATTGAAAGAACTCCTTATGAAGCTTTACTTGAAGATTCCATGATAAATGCCTAATCATTACAAATTTTTGAAAAATTGCAAGGAAAGGAAGATATCGAGAAATTATTATTATCGGATGAAAATATGAAAAATACTGCAACGAATTAAAAAGAATCGTTTAACCTCGAGTTTGAAATTGAAGGAAATGGAGAAATAATTGCAACCACAGAAGATACGATGCAGGTTCCAACTTATCAAAATGAAACTGGATATACAAGAGATGATAAATATGATAGATTTATTGAACATTTGAACGCAGAGCTTTGCCACATAAAGTAGGGAATTTTCATGAAAACTTATATAGCACCGAAGAGGTCGGCAATGTCGGGTAAGTTTTCCATCGAGTCCTGACTTAAAATATCTTTCTCGAGTCTGATTTTGAATGGATTTTTTTAACTATAATTTATTTTGTTTCAGAAAACTTTATGCCCGGACGGCATTAATCGAGAAAAATAGAACTGGCAGTGCGCATGGGTTGAAAAGGCAGGCGGATACGATGTTAAGCTACGGAGTAAAACAGTTCCCTTGGTTTACAGGGTTGGACAGAATGTGATTATAAAAAACCCTGACGAAGACAAATGACGCGGGGCAATATTATGGCTATGGTCATCTGAATAGTTTTTATATACTAGGCATAGCGCATGGTATTTTGGAGAAAATGTTTACTAGAAATGTGTTTCAGGTTAATAATATTATGGTTTTTGCGTAATGTTTTGGTGTATTTGAGCAAAAATCTCCCTAAAGTTGTCTTAACGTGAATTTAAAACTGCGGAAGATATTCCATCAACGTCATTTCCAATGAGACAGACTGCTGCTAAAAAAAACTAGGTCCAAGCAACGGTTCATAAAATATGATTGCAAAAATAAATGCCAAAATAAAAAAGTTCAATAGAAAGTTAGATGGAGTCATAGAAATACTGCTTATTGTCTACTGAGAATGTAAAAAAGACACAAGAACAGCTTGAGTTCTTGAAGAGATACAGGGATCAAGTAACCTAACTAAGAATACCTTGGTACATGTCCAGCGAAAACTGAGCAGTAAAACATGGAAAGGATAAAACCCTTCGAGTGATGTCAAACAGAAGATAATAATTATATCCTGGCTATTGTACAAATATATTGCCATGTTTCAACCAGGCACTTAGCGATGCAGATGCAGAAGATCTCAAGCGACGATTAAAAACGATTAAATGTTATTGCTAAAATTAAAGTAAACGTTGAAAGTGATCCGCTTATTTTAATAATTTTATGTAGCGGTGAAAGTCGATTTCACAAAAATGACTTCGTCAATCGCCAGTACTGATCCTCTGAAAATCCTGGATAAAAGGAACCCATTTTCATGTAGTATGGAGTGTTAATGTTTTGGTGTGGTTTAATGAATCGTCGTTTGATGGCGTCGTGTTTTTTTTTCGAGAAACATTGATTGGTGCCAGATATTTGACCTTTCTTCAAAATATTGTTCATCAACTACTAGAAGATGTGTTCTTAAATTAGAGTACAACTATATATTGGTAACAAGAGCGAGCTCGCCCCATTGTTCTAGGCAAATTAAGGAATATCCTAAGTGTGCTTTTTTAAATCGATAAGTTCGTTAAATTATTCCAATTCTTCGTACAGCGTACTCTCCAGATATAACCAATTGAAATTTTTGTTGGTATTTGGACGAAAAAACGGGATTTGCAAGATTTACAGAATAACATTTCTGACGCTTGTCTAGCAGTGATCCCACAATAATATTTCACAGTTTTTCTTATGCATTGGTTTTTTTTTCCGATTTTTGATTCTTTACTAATAATTGTAGTAGATTTTTGTTGTGTTATTTATTATTTTTAACTAATCTGTTGCAATTTAACAAATAAATTGATATCTTCTATATATTTATTTATAACAGCGGTTGCCAACTCGTCTTTGGCGAATTACCAGTAGCTCGTGTGAGCGTTATTAGTAGCTCGTGAATTTTATTTAATAATCATTACTTATAAATATTACATTTCAATAAAAAATAAATGAGTTCAAAAATCAGTTGAGCGAATTTGCATTCTCGAACCATTTTGTAGATTAAAACTGAAGCTAAATTAATGTTAAGCAATTTGCAGCTTCTGATACGCATCGTTATGATGGAGATGGCTGGTCTATTTGTGAATGTCTGCTTTCTAGAACTTAAAGGCGTTACAAAAGTGGTAAGGGTAAATACACCACAATCAACATACACCAACTATATTCAAGAAGCCGTTTTTTAATGAAGCACTATACGATTACATATTAGAAGACTACTAAAGTGGAAGAAAGAAATGAAGTCAACTATAATGTCAATCATATGGAATGTAATATAAATATTTCTTTTATTCATTGACCAAGGCCTAACAAAAATACGCTTTCCAAAAAAAATAAATAATATACTGGGTATCCCATTTATAAAAATAGGAAGTGTGATGTGCCACCACACTAAAGCATCCGAAATAACGACTGGACAGATTCGCTCAGCTAAATACATTTTGCGGTAAATCATGTAAATATGTTCTGTGTATTGGCGAAATAAATATGAATTTTTTAAATTATTAAATTTCAAAATATTTGAATCTCGATAAGAAAAAGTGTATAACGAAAAATATATATATATATATATATATATATATATATATATATATATATATATATATATATATATATATATATATATATATATATATATATATATATATAGTTATAGAAACACATCTATTCTTCTCGATATGTACTACAAATACTTTACGCCTAATTTAGCAGTACGGTTGTCGTTTTACAATTGAAATGTGTTTGTTATAAACATGTCTTGTTTGAAAATCAAGCTTATTTAGGTATTTATTTAAGTCGAACTATCATTGGTGACTGTGAGTTCTGAGTCGTGGAAAACGACAAATGACACTACGCTTTCAACCTCCAGATAGAGAATGAAGTGTATTGGCCGGCCGTCTTCGGTAGGTACTATGAAATATGCGAATACTGTGTTGACGGTGTTGAACGAAATACATCAAAGTTGAATAAATCTTTTTTGTTTATTTGAGATACATGAAGGTCCAACCCAAGTATACTAATATTTCTGAAAAAAATGTAGCCGATTTAATAAAATACATAAATATGATTGTAAGGCGATATTAAGAAATTTAATTTTAAATATGGCGATATTTAGTTACCATTGATTCTCGACACATAATACGATATACGCCATTAAAATATACAAATATTACATAGAACTATTTAATTTTCAAATACTTCTTCAACTTGTGACAAATATGTGCATTTACTTCTTGAAACTAAGTTACCGATTATTAAATTTAATTTGAGTTATCTGGCCAGGCGATTTTTTTCTGTGAGAATTGATAGTTGATAGATAAATGGTTCTGCGTTAACTTTTAGGCGATGCCTAGCATAAGATGGTCTGTGTCTAAACCCAGTGTCCTAATAACTTACTCTTTCTTATACATACTATGTGGTGAAATAAGTTTTTAAAAATAAAAATCCAATGACTAAAGAGTTTCGGGATTCTGCAATTTACGTTAGTATAATGCCCACTTTGTATAAGTGGCAGCCAATGCAATATTTATAACATAATTATCGATAGAAAAATACAGATGGCTATCTTTTACTTTTACAGATCATTTGTGTGCAATTAAAGGTATAATTGTTGTTAATTTTTAATTTTAACATAATCATACATTAATATTTTTATTATAAGTGTAACTACTTAATTCCATTTATGAAAAAACATATCGATGGGTTCTTGATAAAACATCCTAAGCATCAAAAATCATATAAAACGTTTTTAAACAAGAACAACAATATTCCTGTAAATTTCAAAAGTTAATATACAGAGTGGCGCAATAGTGCGACAAAGTATAGTATCTTCCTCGTTTTTTTAATTTTGGAAATTTCTTTTTATGAAACTTATATAACAAAAATAAGTCTACACTTTGAAAATACTTCCAATTATAGAGGGTGTTTTTTAAAAGTGCGGCACCTACGAATCAACTTTTTTTAAATGGGACATCCTATATATTTTTAAATATTTGGATTTCCTGAAAAATTCTCCCTATAACACCATATTTGGTTTTGTATTTTATTTCGACGTTGCTAAATTATTCAAAAAATATCTAAATTAAAAAAAATCATGACTTTCTATAACCTGCTATAACTTCTAATCTACAACGATTTCAATAAGAAAAAGCAGATGATATACACTCAGTTTATATCATCTGCTGATGATGCTAACTTGGTTAGCGAAACGCGCGTCCAGAACGTAACAAGTTGTGGTGTAGTGTGGTTAGAACTCTTGTATTTTGGTTACCTATGCGGTTATCTAAACCCTTAACTAGACATTTATTTTCTTTGGAGCAATTTTTCTTTATCGAAATCGTTATAGGTTAGAAGTTATAACTGGATATGGAGGACCCCGATTTTTTTTTAATTTAGATATTTTTCGAATAACTTCGCAACGTCGAAATAAAATACAAAACCAAATATAGTGTTATAGGAAAAATTCGAGAAATCTAAATATTTAAAAATATATAGGTTGTCCCATTTAAAACAAAGTTAATTGCTAGGTGCATCACTTTTGTGAAATACCCTGTATAATTAAAAATATTTTTAAATTGTAGATTTCTTCTTGTTATACAAGCTTCATAAAAAAATTAAAAATTTCAAAAAACGAGGGAGATATGGTACTTTGTCTTTTATTTGTATGTCTCCATTTAGCTAAGGAAAGTGCTTAAAACTAATAACACGATAGCAAGCTAAATATACTTTAAGGTAAAGCAATATAGCACAATGCAAATTCAAAAAAATATATTATTCTAAAATTCTTTAGTTAGTAAGAAATGCAGATATACGTATATTGTATATACAGTACTTACCATAATCGTGTGTTATAGTAAAAATCACATACCTGAAAAAAAGCAGAATGTTTACAAACGTTTTTCAACATGTTATCAGTCTTTCAGAAGCCAAATAAATTTAAAAATTTATTTGACTCCCGCTTGGAATACATACACGCTTAATTTATTTTCGTCAGCGAGTGATTCAGTCATGTCATGTTCACAATAATAAAATTGTTGTATAGATTTTTCTTTTATTTTGTAAATTAATATTGGTTGCTGGTAGTTTTTATAGCTTGTAAAATATTTTTTATCATTTCTGTTTCTGATAAGATATATATATATATATATATATATATATATGTTTATATATATCTGTATATATATATATATATATACATATATATATATATATATATATATATATATATATATATATATATATATATATATATATATATATATATATATAGGGTGTTTTATTTAAAACCTTGCTTTTTAGAAAAATAACTAGAATCTGAAAATTTGTGTTTATCTAATTTAGCAAACTATAATTATTTACAGATAGTATAAACGTTGCTACGCCAAGAAATTAAAAAATAATTGCAAGAACTTGAAAAATATCAAATTTCAAAGATTTAGGTGTTTCACAGCTGACATTAAACTGGAAATGAATTAACACTGAAAAAAACATTTTTGTACCTTATTTAAAATAATTTAACGCCATTAAAAAGTAAACTTTATTGGAACTTTTGGTTATACTCAAGAACAGTATTTCTATAAGCGTATAAAAGGGCCCTAATATATTGGGATTTGGGTGCTATCACTTTTAATTAATAGTCTGGTAATAGAATTTAGTGTGCTTGCATATGGCCTAGAAATTTTCTATTTTTAGATTTTATTTTATCCATTTAAGCACATTAAATTAAAATGTATACGAGCATTATTTACAGTTAAACACCCTGTATCACTAAAAAATGCGGTATAAAAAAGTAGTCATCTTAGAGACACTTTTTTATATTTTAGTACAAGAATACATTTTTTCGACAGTAACTCGGAGGACAATTCCGTTCATTCATATGAAAAATGAACAGGCGAATCAACGAATGAATGAAGGTCAAAGCCTACTTAATGGTGTTGTTAATACGAATGAATGAAAGTCAAAGCCTACTTCATTGTTGGCTCAAAAGACGGGATCGAACGGCACGGACGAACGGGTCCCTGTACACTATGTGGACGAATCAAGTGAGTAGCGGGCTTAAGTGACGCCAGAGCAACTAAGCCCGCTACTCATTATTCATTGATTCGTCCATTTGTTCATTCTCCCGCATAGTATGGAGGATCTGTTCAATTGGTGAATAGTAAGAATGAAATATTCGTCCATTCGTTAATTCGTCCATTCGTTCATTCATATGGATGGAATCGAGTCCGCGAATTGAACCGAATAGTGAGTAGCGGGCTTTAGTGTCTCATGCGATGGGACCTACCTTTCATTATATGCATATTCACCTACCTGTAGATTTTGAAAAAACAGTTTTTTTTTCTATACTATTCTGAAACGTCCAAAAAGACGGTATTGAAATGCCATATTCTCGAAAACAATTGAACAAAGGTATGGGACATAATATCATAAATTGTATTTAGAACATAATTCAAAAGGTAGTAATATATAGGGGTATCTATTTAAAAGTCAAAGGTTAGTTTCAAAACCCCAAGTTTGAAGAAGGTATGCCGGAAACGTCAAATAATACAAATTTTTGTAATATTTAAACTACTAAAATATATATTTAATATCCTTAAAATGACATAATATATTATTATAAGGGTGTGCCACAATTTTGTGGCACCCGATATATAGACAGGGTGTCACACTTAAAATCTAGGTGGTTTTTTAAAAAAATCCTTTAACCTTTGGTTTTATTATGCGGAGTTAAGAGGTGCACGTTTTCACTAGGTTAAAGTTTCTATACCTACTTCATAAGCATGTGTTTTATGGGGACAGGAATAAAATATTCTCAAGAGTATTCTCCCTGTAGGAAAGATTTGTTTTTAAATCTAATATAGCAGTGGACTGCTTACACCGTAGAACATTCAAAATGCCAAGTCTGATATTGATATGAGCTGTTAAAATAATGCTATTTTTGAAGAAGTTTCGAAACGATATGTTAACAATTGACCCGAAGGTGGTTTTTTGTAGTAAGGTCGAAACGTGTTTTTGTCATATAATAATTAAACATAAAATTTGGATGTTTTAGGATCTGAAGAATCTACAATTTATAGTAAATTTGAAATATTTTTTTTCCTACAGGGAATTTACTCTTGAACAAATTTCATTTCTACCCCAATGGAAATATACGCCTATGAGGTACAGTGACTTCAATCTGGCGAAAACGAGCATTCTTTACTCCACATTAATCACACGAAAAATAAAAAAGATCCGTTAAAAAAATATGCTCGATATCGATTTGTGTCCAAATTAAATGTGACACCAATATCACTATTAATAGAAAATAAAAATGTAAAAAAATTCAATATATGTAGCAGTTCTTTTATAAATCAGGAAACAAATTTGGGAGATGATGCAATGTGATAGTCAAAAATATACTGTTAATGTTAAATCACCCATATTTTAAAACGATTAATATTATCAATAAAGTGTTCAACTGTAAACGAATTTTCGGTGATTCATGGACCAATTTGAGTGAAATTAACTACAGTGTAATAATTTTCTATTTGTGTTTGTTACAAAACAGAATGGTTAATACATAATTGTCGGAAATATATTATGCAACATATTTATAAATAACTGTTGAAATACAGACACACAAATTCACCGACCTATTTACCATAAGGTACAAAATGTAATGACACGTTTTAAACGCCCCTAATGAAATATGGTGTAGATCATCGACTGACGGTCGTTTATTTTCTCAAATATAGAAACATAAATTAATTACTTATTTCTTTGAATGTATTGAGGTCATGCGAGTCAGAACTTTGTTCAACTCTGTTGGATGGCGCGACCTGACTATATGAAAAAAAAAATTAAAAACAAATTAAAAACCCGGCTGCATAGCATCGATTGTGGAAGATATACCGACTAGCTGACTGAAAAAAAATTAAAATAGCATATTTAATATTATATTTACGTAAACCATTATAAATTCTACGATTCTGTTCTAAAAGAATTGTCTTATTTCAGTTTTTTATTTTTATATATTTCACGGTATCGTGAACTTTTAGTAGACATAGGGGTAGCAGTAGTTAATTTTAGTTAATGTTTAATGGCATTTGTAAAATTAAAGGATTTTTTTGAAATGAAACATCTCTATATTCAATACAAAATATCCATATATTTTTCTTTTTCGTCATAATTACAATGATACTGACTACTGTTAATGTTAAATGATCCATAATTTAAAACGATTAATATTATCAGTGTTCAACTGAAAATGAATTTTTGGTGATCCATGGACTCATTTGAGTGAAATTTACTACAGTGTAATAATTTTCTATTTGTGTTTGTTACAAAACAGGATGGTTAATACATAATTGTCTGAAATATATTATGCACCATATTTATAAATTACTGTTGAAATACAGACACACCAATTCACTGACCTATCTACCATTAGGTACAAAATGGAATGACACATTTTAAATGCCCCCAATCAAATATGGCGTTGTTAAAGCCAAATCATCGACTGACGATCGTCTTTTAATACACATAGAGGTAGCAGTAGTTAATTTTAGTTAATGTTTAATGGCATTTGTAAAATTAAAGGATTTTTTTTGAAACGTCTCTATATTCAATACAAAATATCCATATCTTTTTCTTTTTCATCATAATTACAATGATACTGACTTTGATTTTTAAGGTTAAATACCTTACCTAGGCTTTTATTGCAAACATTATCAACAAAACTAAGTTATCAAAGTTGTTTTTCATTTTATTATAAATAACGACTTAGTAAATACTTACGTTTGTATTAAACGTAGGAACCAAAGTCATAATTGCAACTTCTTTATGGAAAACGTTACAAGTATTATTTGAAGCGGAATTATATAATTTTTAAAATATTTTAAAAGACATAATGCATTATTATCAATATTTACAATATTTAATTGGTCATATTTGCAATATCCTAAATTTTGCGAGAAATAAGCTTGTATTGACGTCATTGAAACCCAATGGCTCAATCAAGTCTTTTCTAGTCTCGACTTGGATTCGAAAATATGTTATCGTATTTGTGCCAATTTAAGAAACAAACAATTACTAAAAATGGAAATTGTTTTTGTTTCTTAGACTCCTAGAAAATTTCAATGGTAAGTTATAAATATAAGTGGAACATGTGAAAGTGTCTCTTTTGAGCAACTCGAGTGCGAAAGAACAGGTGTAAGGACGGCTCTTGTTGGAAGTCTCATAAACAGTAGTTCTAGATACATTGGGTAAGAATTAAAAAAAAAAATTAATCCAGTTCCTTTTGATGTTTTGGTAATTTGATTAACATTTGATAAATGTTTAAAAATTAATATTGCTTGCGTTAGAAATACCGACCAATTAGAGTTTTATTTGACCAGTTTTAGTCAACCCTTTTCAGGCATAATAGATAATATTCATCATCATTCTTTCATTACTTTGTAATATACAAAGTTTAATATTAGCTACTACTAATATAAAAATATAGATTATTTTTGTTTATTTGTTTCAATTGAATGTATAAAATAATTTAAAATCTCAGCGCAATGGCGTTAAATAGTAGTACTATCGGTATAACACGAGAAGGTGTACAAAGGCCGAACAAACGAGCTACTCAGGGATTAAGTTAGCGCCCAACTGCAATTATTACCTACTAACTTACATCTCAATAAATTGGTAACCAACCAAATGCAATTCTTAATAAATTGGGGCCCAGTGTTACTTGTAACCCTCCTAATATACTCCTATTGGTTATTTTGTTCTTTGTTTATATTTATATTTTTTAGCACTGATATGTCATCTTGCGTGTAGAAGGGATTGTTGAAATTTGGATATTATATTATTAATTATAAACAGAATCATATTTAACTGGGAAATTAATATTCGCATTTTGTTGCAGGGCGTTTTTGAGTGGTTCTACCTGTCCCAACTTTATAAGAAATTGGAATCAGTTTTCGTTAACTGAAATTGGGTTTTTAAAACCTATTTGGAAAATTTTATCTGATATTTTGATTTGTTGTAATAGTTTTTAAAATATGTCAAAACATTAGAAAATCAAGATTTATTGAATTGCTTTTTTTGATATGCAGGTATCAAGAGCTATCGGAAACACGTTGCGCTGAGGTGAAATTTCGGTCAGCACAATTTCATTAGTCCCCGCCTGATAATTCAATGACAGAACATACAATTATTGCTTCTCGCCGAATACCGCATATAAAGCACTGGAATAAGCGTTGTATGCTTAAAATGAAACCCTTAAGCCAAATTCAGACATATGCGAACAAGTATCACGAAAAATGTTAACAGAACAATGTTCTACCAGTATATATATATATATATATATATATATATATATATATATATATATATATATATATACAGGGTGATTCATGAGGAAATGTCAATATTTCAAGTACATATTCAGGACCAAAAAATAAACATAAAAGTCTATATAAATAAGTGTCCGCAAGGCCTTAGTTCTCGAGATACAGGGTGTTAAAGTTTTTATTTAATTTTCCTATTTTTTAAATAAAATCTATGATAAAGTAAATAATGGAGCGAAAATTGATATACGGGGGTTTTTTGGTATGACAAATTCGAATCTTAATATTAGTATTGCTCTTACTTGTAGGGGGCGCCACCTGCATGTCTTTCTACTTCTTCGAACAATCACAACTTTTTGGTACAGTCTTGTATTACATTTTTGAGCAAAACAAATTATTCCCTTGCCATTTCTACGTCAAAAAGGTATACCTGTTAAAATTGGATACGAGCAACCGTTTTCGAGATATTTGGATTTAAAACAGTTTCGGCACATGTGATTTTTTTTATCAAATTCACATAAAGTATGCATGTATTGTAAAAAAATAGAAGTGTGCCTTGCCTGACAGAACAACTGCTGGTTAGTGTTCTCATCGCTTTTCCTGTTACTTAGCAATAGTAATGTCAGTTAATAATAAGATCAAATTTTGTCACTGTCAATTTCTGTTCATAACTTTTATTATCTGACAATAATCATTTAAGAAACTTTAGATCTAAATACGTCATTATGGCTGTGATATTCTCGCATCGTGAATATGCAGATATGATATTCGTCTATGGCTTCTGCAATGGGGTCGCAATTCAAGCAGTCACGGAGTACCAGCGTCGTTTTCCAGATAGAAGGGTGCCAGATAGAAGAGTTTTTCAACAGGTTTTCAGTTTTCAGTACTTACTGCTGGAGAATCTGGGATGTTTCCAAGTGCGAAAATTGTATCTGAAAGGGAATCGGGACCCAATGTTAAAGTAGAAGAGGCTATACTCAATGCCGTCGAAAATGATCCAAGCATAAGCACTAGGCGGATTGCAGATACTTATCAAATTACACAATCGTCTGCTTGGAGAAATCTTCACATTAATTGTTTATACCCATTTCATTTACAACCGGTTCAACATTTGCAGGAGGGTGATTTTGAGTTGAGAATGCAATTCTGTAACTGGATTAATGAAGATCGAAGGTTGTATAGGTATGTTTTGTTCACTGATGAAGCACAGTTCACGCATGATGGTATAAATAATCTTCACAATAAACACCGGTGGTCCTATGAAAATCCTCACGCTACAGTAGAACATAATTTCCAACATAAATTTAACATTAATGTGTGGTGTGGAATGTTAAATGGTCATTTAATTGGTCCATTTATAATCGACGGTAGTCTTACAGGAGAAAAATATTTAAACTTTCTTGAAAATCACTTGCGAAATCTATTAGAAGATGTTCCCCTTAATGTAAGACAAAACATGTATTTGCAGCATGATGGAGCCCCTGCACACTACAGTTTACTTGTAAGAGATTTTTTAAACCAAAACTTTCCAAACCGATGGATTGGTCGGGGAGGTCCGTTTAATTGGCCACTTAGATCGCCAGACCTTAATCCTTTGGATTATTGTCTTTGGGGATGGTTCAAATCACTGGTATATTCCACTAAAGTAAATACAAGAGAAGCATTATTGGATCGGATAACAAACGCAGCACAAACACTAAGAAATGCGCCCGAATGTATCCACAGAGCAACCCGAGCTATACACCATAGAGCTGACCTGTGCTTAAAAGCAAATGGTGGAATTTTTGAAAATTATAAAACGTAACCTAGATTTTATTAAAAACAACTTAATAATAACAATTTTAATAAAAATTAAATACCTTTTGTTTAGTTTATGTCTGAGGCACTGAATACATACCTCAAAAAAATGTGTTAGTATTTCAAAGCTTTTGTGCCCAGATGCGTTTAAATTTGGACAAATTAACAAACTTTTAAAATTTTGCGATAAAAAATTACATGCGCCGAAATTGTTTTAAATCCAAATATCTCGAAAACGGTTGCTCGTATCCACTTTTAACAGGTATACCTTTTTGACGTAGAAATGGCAAGGGAATAATTTATTTTACTCAAAAATGTAATACAAGACTGTACCAAAAAGTTGTGATTATTCGAAGGAGTAGAAAGACATGTAGGTGGCGCCCCCTATAAGTAAGAGCAATACTAATATTAGATTCGAATTTGTCATACCAAAAAATATCATCATCGCATATCAATTTTCACTCCATTATTTACATTATCATAGATTTTATTAAAAAATAGGAAAATTAAATAAAAATTTTAACACCCTGTATCTCGAGAACTAAGGCCTTGCGGACACTTATTTATATAGACTTTTATGTTAATTTTTTGGTCCTGAATATGTACCTGAAGTATTGACATTTCCTCATGAATCACCCTGTATATATATATATATATATATATATATATATATATATATATATATATATATATATATATATATATATATATATATATATATATATATACAGGGTTATTCACGCAACCCGTTCATGAAAAGTTTTTGATGATGCCATTTAGATAAAAATTTCAGATTTTGGGATTAAGGTAAGGTCAAGAGGTACTTCTTTTTTGAAATATTTTCAACTTCCTGTCACTTCCGGTTTATCCGGAAGTTGGTATCAACTTGCTTATTTTAAATGGAACACCCTATATTTTATGATATTTTTGGATTCTACGGAGAATTTTAATGCTATCTTATGTAGCATGTCATATACTTAGGTTCAAGCGTTCTTAAGATATTTGACCTTGAACCGAAAATGAGCCTTCGGGGTACCAAATTTTAAAATCTCATTTTTTTGTAAGTTTTGAAGATATAATCTTCATATTTTGCAGACGATCGGTAAATAACCTAAGGTCTCTATTTTTTTTATTGAATTTGTCTATTTTTATACAGGGTGTCCTAAATTCAGCGGCAAACATTCACATTTTCAAAGCCGCTAAAGTCCGTTTTTTTAAATGGGAAACCCTATAACTTTATGCACTATCAAATGTAGAATTTCATTTTCTTTCGAACTGTATTAAGGTTCCCTATACCAATTTGTAACCATTTTCGAAATAATTGGGTTTTATAAAAATATCGTATGTATTTGCTTAAATGTTTACATGTTCCAATGGTGAGCCATGGAAAAACAATTGAGATCCAATATCCAATATGACAGATGATTAGTATGCGTTATCTATCGAAAGCTGTCAGTGATAAACTAAATCTTCTAAATCGAAACGGAAGAATACTCAAACGCTGATATTCTCAATCTATTTTATATTCATGTTCTTATAAATTTTTGGAGAGAACGTGTCGTGTGTTTATGAACGCCACCCTGATTTGCCGCCAATGAACAAGTCAAAATTCAAGAGGATTGAAACGAACTTTTTGCGTTTTGGCAAGGTTAAAGTTACAAAAAATGTTCTGAAACCAGTGACAAATGCCGAGAATAACGTAATAAACACATTGACTTATTTCCACGCAAACCCGCAAAGTTCAATACCGTCTGCAGAAAACGATTTGGGAATTTCTTCTTCATCTGTCCAATGAATCTTGAGCGAACATCATATGCACCCTTTTTCCTTCCAAAACGTGCAAGCTTTGAGACCTGGTGATGACGTCCGACGAGTAGAATTTTGCGAATTCATGTTTTTGAAAAATCAAGAGGACCCTCAATTAATTTCAAAAATATTTTGGACCGATGAAGCTAAATTTTCTAGAGAAGGAATAACAAATAGAAGAAACATTTCTGGGCAGCAGAAAATTCGCACGCTTTACGCGAAACGCGTTCTCAAGAGAGGTTTAGTTTCAATGTTTTTGGTATAGTATTAAATGATCAGGTGCGGTACTGTATTTATGAAGACAATTTAAAGAGTGATAAGTATTTGGAGATTCTACGAGGGACGGTTTCTGAATTTATAGAAGAAATTCTTATTGGTGAGCTGCAAAATTGTTGGTATCAATTAGATGGGGCACCAGCACATAATTCCGCTGCAGTTTATCTCCAATTATCTCGAATTTTTGAAGATCGCTGGATTGGTCCCAATGGCCCTTGGAGATGGCCCCCGCGATCGCCTGATTTAACACCCCTAGACTTTTATTTATGGGGATTTATCAAAGGTAAAGTCTATGCTTTCCCAGTAAATAACTAAATAACTAACGGGCCACAGCAACTGTACAAAGAAGAATTGAACTGTGTCTACAAATGAACGGACAGCATATAGAACATTCGCTATAATTCAATTTTATTATTTTATTTATTTATTGTTGATTGTTATATTGCTATAATTTTTAAGTTCACTAAAACAAGTTTAGAACAGTCTCGAACTTAGTAGATATGGTTGAAAATAATGTAAACAATTTATTGCATTTTTCATAACTTTAAGTTTTCCGAAACGAAAAAATTTCGTTTCAATCCTCTTCAATTCCTCTTGTTCATTGGCGATAAATGAGGATGTTTTTCATTAAAAACATGGCACGTTCTTTCCAATATTTTGTAACATTCTCCGCGAATATAAAATAAATTGAGAATATCAGCTTTTGAGTGTTATTTTATTTTAATTTAAAAGTTTCAAATCAGCTGTCATGTTGAATAGAAAAGCACAACAATTGTTTTTATATGGCTTACTACGGGAAGGTGTAAGCATTTAGCAAATACATATGATAGTTTAATAAAAACCTGATTATTTCGAGAATGGTTACGAATAGGTATAGGGAACCTTAATACAGTTCGATAGAAAATGAAATTCTACATTTGATAGTGCATAAAGTTATAGGGTGTCCCATTTAAAAAAACGGACTTTAGCGGCTTTGAAAATGTGAATGTTTGCCGCTGAATTTAGGACACCCTGTATAAAAATAGCCAAATTCAATAAAAAAAATAGAAACCTAAGATTATTTACCGATCGTCTGCAAAATATGAAGATTATATCTTCAAAACTTACAAAAATATGAGATTTTGAAGTTTGGTACCCCGAAGGCTCATTTTTGGTTCAAGGTCAAGTATGTTAAGAACGCTTGAGCCTAGGTATAAGACATGCTACATAAAATAGCATTAAAATTTTCAGTAGAATCCAAAAATATCATAAAATACAGGGTGTTCCATTTAAAATAAGCAAGTTGATACCAACTTCCGGTTAAACCGGAAGTGACAGGAAGCTGAAAATATTTCAAAAAAGAAGTACCCCTTGACCTTACCTTAATCCCAAAATTTGAAATTTTTATCTAAATGACAGCATCAAAAACTTTTAATGAACAGGTTGTATATATATATATATAAATCTATAATGAACACAAGAGTAAAGTACCCTCATTTCTATAGTTATTGAAATATTTTATAAAGAAAGGTTTTTCGGAAAGGAATAGAAATTTTAAATACATTTTCTTTAAATTTTACACCAGTTATAATAAACCTTTAATCTAAACATATTCTTTCACAAAAAACAAACCGTGCAAATAGGCAATTTTATAAAAACAACCTACATTTTAGGTAAAATAAAGGCACTTTACTCTCGGGTAAATTTTATTGAATTTAATAATTTTTGACCAACGCCATCGTGTCTAACTGACTGACATTCCGTTTATAAAATTTTAATAATTAATATATATTAAATTAAATTTTCTTTTTACTTAAATCGCTTATCAAATTCCTTTAGCTGGAGCTTTTATTACCAAATTCTAGAAGATAATTTTCGTGATTTTTCAATTAGCCCAATACGAGGGAATCAATATGAATTTAATTAAATTATGCTCTTTAACATCAGAGAATTGAGTAGTACCGAATACGTAATACTAAAAATAAAACATGATAATGTTTTCAAGAAAGCCAATTATTGAAATACAAAAAGAAGATTTTTGCCAAGCATGTCAAACTACTTCACACAGCACGCCGCGCCGTAAAGAGTTTTATTTCAAATACCTGTATCAAATCGAAAATAAATAAGTTCAAATTACTCGTTAAACATTTTACTAAAATTCAAAAAGTAGCTATTATGGATGCATGCCACTTGTACTTCCAATCTGTTAGCAGTCGATAGATTTGTGTGCCATTAGTGATAAAGTAAGGCAGCCAGATCCTGGTACCTTACTTTATAGGTAGTAGTATTATCTAGAATATTTAATAGCGTAAGAACGGAGTGGCGGATAAAATTAATAGTATTTAAAAATCTGGCAAATTAATTTGGCCCACAAAACATAAAAAATTAATGCTCAATGCATTCGTATTAATTATACAACACGTATGTCTTAATTAATTAATAAACATTTTAAATATCAACCTTGTATTATAAATATAATTAAAACTAAACATTTACACATGATAGAGAAATTTAAAATTTTCAAATAGTAAAACATTTTAATTTTACTAATAATAAGCTTAATAACTACTACAGCTAGCTTTGTTCCAAATATATTATTTTTGGTATATAAAAACATATGAAATGAATGAAAATTAACCAGACGAACATATCTGTACTACGCAGCAACAAAATATAATTTAATTTCTGCTTTTTAATGCCATCCATTAAGCAGAGTATAAAACGCACTGCTAGTAATATAAATCTGATTTAATATTTAATTTCCCTTTATATTTTGATCTCTTTATTCATAAATATTAATTTATTTGTGCCTAGAGCGCAAAGAGAATAATGTTTGGAAATAGTATCCGGTAATTAATTTATATTTTCTAATACAATACTAGTACATTATTGCAAGTTATTGATACAGATATACAGGGTTACTGGTAATTCGATACATTCCTTTGGACATGTGATAGGGGAGCACTGTTAGAAAGAAATTGTGATTTTACATAACAAAACGTCGTAATCATGTTACATTTTTACTTTTATAAATTCAAAATAAAGCAAGTGATAATTGTAAAAATACATTTCCAGAGGTAAAATTACAGTTGAAATTTCCGTCATATTTACCGTAAAAATTCTAATATTGTAACCATATTTTTAGAGAACCATTTTAGTATATTTTCGAATATGAATAAAACTCAACGCATTTTTACGTTTTCCGTAGCAATTTGTTTCTAACATAAATTTAATTATACATGTTACTGTGTCGATGATGTGGAAGTATCATCAGTTTATTTATTTAATGACACTAATAGAGATCGGTGACGGAGTTATAACAAAAGCGTTTCAGTCGTATGGCAGAAGTTATTGCTAAAAAAATGTTACTTTGTTTGGTTTCAGTTCTAATTCTCCATTTGTAACAAAAACAACAAAGGTAGGTAGGTATGGCTTATTTGAAAATAAAAACATAATTTGCTTTTAAAAATATATTTTATGGTATAAAACTACAACAAAAACAGATTCAACAGATGACAACTAAAATTATTGAATACAAGTCTTTTTATGGAAATATTATAGTGTAATGATTAATGCATCTATTGTACAATAAGTACATAATATTTTTCTAAACTCTTACCTAACTTTTACACATATACTGCACTTGAACTCAAAAACTACTATCACCAAACGATTATAAAGACATCTAGTTTTACCGGATATGTTATTTTTTACACTAAAACGTGCACTGAAATACTTTAAACTTAAAAATAACTATACACTGCCATCAATTAATGGATAAGGATAATAAAGTTGCTTATTCCTAAGTAGCTAATACTTCCACATCATCGCACACCATTAGTATGTAAGACCGAAGCCTGAAGCTGAACAATTTAGCCTTTAGATTACACATTAAAACTATTGCAGACAGTTATTATTCGAAATGTGAAAATGATAAAATAAAGACAATAAAAGTCAGAAAGCACAAATATAGTGAACATTTCCTGGTTCTATTTTTTTTAATAACTTTTAACATAATGGTTGTAGTAGCAGAACAATACCTTGTCCAGTTTTGGTACAACGATTTTTTTGTTCCAAAAAAATTTGAATTACCAAATGAAAAAATTATTGTGTATTTAATATTCCCCTGCATTGTACTGAAAATACATTTTAGCAAACAGTGGAATATTGGAAATACTTTTTTGAATTACAAATGCAGTTGTCAATAACAAATCAATTAGTGCCTAATTAATTTAGTAACAAAACGGACTTCAAATTAAATCAAATAAACGCGGTTTACACGGCCGATATGTGGTGTATATTTATTTAAATTAAACCAACAATATGAAATAAAACAACATAACAGCTGCAGTTATAAACGATTATTATGTATATATCTGTTTAAACTTCAATAAATAACCAAAAACGTATTACGTTTTATTTGCATCATATTTTACGTGTCATCAGTTTGCGATATCATGTTTCATTCCTGTCATTTTATAACTTTTTGCAAGGACTGGAAAGCTATGAAATTTGTATAGTTAGAATAAAGGTTTGAAGAGAAAAGTTAGAGTTTTTATAAAGCCCTTTGAATAACAAAAAAATATTGAAAAATCTTATTTACGCGGATATGGTAGTGGTGCAGCTTTTTTTTATAAACAAATTTATCGATTTTTAGATCACTTAGTTACTTCTATATTAAGATTGATTAACTATAGTTTGACGACGTTCCACCATTTTATATATCCAGTTAGAACTCGACATAATATGCTTGCTTAATATGTTTCATTAAGATTTTCGGAAATAAGACGTTTTGGTTTGGTCATTAACTGACATTATATTAATCCAAAAGGTTTTCGTACAATCGTCTTTAGACGATGTTGATTATAGACATTATTTTATTTGAAAAATTAGCATTTAAATTAAAATATCAATAGATTCTCAAGACACACATATCACGATTAAGTCGTGAATACTGATGTTGTTAACGTTTATGCCCAGGACCTCCGATTTGTGCTCAGAATCTTATAGACTTTTAAGAAGGGTATATAGAGAACGAAAACCTCAAAGATTCCAACACACAATGGATTCAGATAAATGATCAGGAACCCGCAGAGAAAATAATTAGACTAAATCCAAAAACATACTAAACATACTATGGGGATCAGTACTAAGTATGTTTTAATGTTACATTAACTGCATCTAGAACGAATGTGTCTAATCTTTCACTAACAACAAAAGGTAAACTCTTATGGGAAATAGTAACATACCGCACTAATCTATGCATCAACACTGAAATATATTCCAATATTTTAAAAATCTACAGAGTTATACTAAAGGTTCTTAATAAGAAAAAACAAACTTTTCAGTGGCTTGTAATTTGGTTTTCGAAGTTCCTGACTGCAATAAATTAATTAATTAAAATACATATAAATCAAGGTTTTAAACATGGGGAATACATTAAAGCTTTATTGTGTTGAAGGTAACATATCAGAAGCGATGTTACATATCATGTACCGCGAGGATCATTTCTTTACTGAATGTATGTTGTCATGGAATGTACATGTTTGTAAACTATGTGACTAAGTTATCTTTTGTAGTATATGCCTCGTAAAGTCTGAAGGAAGTCATATCAAATGTATATAACAATAAGTTCACAACTATTTTACTAGCAATAGAGAACATATCTTTATTGTCTTTCACAGAATAAACGAAAACATGGAGTCTCTTTTTCCTCCCAAATTTTACAATGTGATGAGTCTGTTTCCTGCTATATGTTTTAAAATAATTATGAAAAAATACTTAATTCAAATGTGTTTTTATTCAGCGAAAGGATATTACAGCAACAAATTTAAAGATTTAATCTAGATAAGTTTTTAACGTAAATTAAAAAATGGTCTAGGTTTTCACCTCTATCACCCATGCTGACGCTACTGCATGTAAATGTCTTCTGCAACTTTCCCGTTCAAAAAGATCTATGTAATCAAACATTAATACTCTCTTGTAACTACTTGCAAAGATTATTTCTGTACTTAAAAAATAATATGCCGATTAAAGTGTAATTACGAGAACATTATTTATGATACTACTTCCGAACCAAAATTTCTGTTTTGCATCTAATAACAAGTAATTGCGAATAGTGCTTTGAAGGCAACATTTCTAAAGAAATATAATTTTAATAAAATAAAACATTATTAATTCCCATATATATTTATTTCTTATTCTTCTATTAAACTAGAAATGTTAGTAGGTGTATTAGTGTTATTTATATATTATTTTATTTAATTTCGGTTGTTCAATGCCCATTCGAATCGAACTAGTTATAATATTTAATTTCTCTTTTTAATAATTACATTTTTATATCGCGGAGCTTTTTATCTAGGTGCCTTTCCATATTAGTAAGTCAAGAAAATTCGTATCATTTTCAGCATGTTTTATTAACCTAAAGCAAATTTCCACTTTAAAAAAATAATATGAGCTAGTAAAAGAATAAACTCAGTTAAAAAAGATCAACCATCACCTTTTTATGAAAATTGTCGGTAATATGACAATATTTTTTTTATTGAAAAAACCTCTGAAAAAAAAAAATATATATATATATATATATATATATATATATATATATATATATATATATATATATATTAACATTAATTCACTCAACAAAAATCAGAAATCAACATTTTAATCCAAAGCCGGTCCAGGTATTAGCCAGCGGAGTAGTTGTTTCTATAATTCCACTTGTGAGATACCTCTCTTGATAAAACTTGCTATAAGTAACTATTTAAATAATTTATAATGTTTCGGAAACGCGATTTATAAATTAATTTCGCAGTTAATAACCAACAGAAGGTATTTTAATCAGAACTTCATTATTTTAATTACTTACATGTTTTACTCGACCCTTAAAGCGACTGGGCCACTTAGCTGACCGACAACCACTCGGGTCAAATTGGCCAGTCCGCCCCTGTGTATAAAGGATTGTTCAAATCTAATAAACTCCGTGTTATAGTTAAATGTCATAGATCTCTCTAGAGATATTGTTTTATCTTGAATAGATTGGATTTGTATTTTATTTAATCATTTTTTGTTTAGGCCTGATTTCGCCTCAATCAATAAATTTAACATTAATTAACAAAACAATATATGATAACTGAAATGATCTATTAATATATTAAATTTTAATTTAGATTTACCGTATTGCTCATTATTATATATAATATAGAGTATCCAATTTATGTTGTTAATTTATATTCAAAACATAAAACGAATTAAAAATTATTTCTATAATAATTTCTGATACAATCTAAAATTTAAATCTATTTCAACAACGCATTTTGCAAAAATATATTTGTAAAAAATTAATTTAATGAATCTAATGAAGTCGTATTTTTTTTTCTAAAGGCACCCCTCGTATCCCAACTATCATATCAAAAATTTGAACACTGATCCTTATGTGAGTTTTTCCATAAAATTCTGTACTGCTTTTAGAATAAGTATAAGGGGTCAGGTCAAAAATGTATCGGACCCTACTTTATTTTTTTAAATTATGTATACTATTTTTTATATTTATTAGGAATAATGTGGGCCTATATGTAAGCAGTTATTTTTAAAAACAAACTCAAAATTCTAGATTTTCTAAAATTTAATTGTGCCCAATTAGTAAGTAGTACGCTATGACTAAAATGTATTAAAAAAATTATTGTAAGTAATTATTATACTAAGGATGTAATATTTTCAAACTTCATTAATTAAAAAGACCTTTCTTAATTGTTAACTCTTAATTATTTACTACAGCATTTTAACTTTAATATGATACAATTATAGAATTTTGCTCAAATCAAAACGACAATTACCTATCTTACTTAAAACCTAACTTGGAAAAAAGCAAAAGCGAAACAAAATTTTGAAAAAGCAAAGATAATTTTCAAAATGACGACCATATTCCCATATGCAAAATTTGCACATTTTCGTTATTCTTCTAATAGCGTTTAAAACAATCATAGTCTTTCTTTGCAAATTTCGGAAAGTTAAATCGATTGCCGCACGAAGCTCCGCTGTATACTGTCACCGTGTTATATATATTTTAATTTGCATGAAACCCCATAAGAAAAAATTCTTAGAGGTTCGTGAGTACTAATCCGCCTTTAAGGAAAGTTATCGTCTAAAAATGCCCTTAAAAGCGTAGTTGTGGCATGGGGCACCGTCTGATTGTAGATAAACGGCAGTATAAAGTGCCAAGGAATATTTTCCATCAGTTGTGGAATAACTTTCTCAAGGATGGGTACCGACGCGCTGTGAGACCTCCTTCATAAATTCTATAGACCTGAATCATGAAACACGAAATTGCCCAAGCACTTTCAAAAATTAAATGCTGTCTTTCTTCAGAACAGTTTCTTGTATTATGGCGATTGAAAATTCCCTCACTTGAAAAATAAGATTCATCGGACCCGATGACGAGTCTTTCAAAAGATTCATCAGAATGGATTTGTTGTAAATGCCATTGGCAAAACAACATTCGACGCGTGGCATTGCCGGGGTGTAAATATTGAACTATGTGGAATTTATATGGGTGATACTTATATTTTTGCAAAATTCTTTGAAAATCAGATTTGGATCCACCAGTCGCATTTCTATAGGCTAATAAGAAGATGAAGGCGTTGCTTCTACATAACCCAATTTCTTTCCTGTGTCTATCTTGTTTGGTGTATCCTTTAAGACGGGGCTGAATGAATGATCCGTGAACTAATGAATTTGATTTAAGGCGGGCAAATATGTCTCCGAAAAATTGCCTTCTCCCTGGATATTTAATATGAACAAAAAGAACTCCTAAGATATATTATCCTTACCACGGCGCTAAAAATAAGTTCAATATAATTCCGAAGATTCTTGGGGATTTTCATAAGATTGTATGAAATAAACCAACATATCTATACATATATACTTTTCTTACTTAATTTTTGTAGACCGCCATTACTGTAAAAGAGAGTAAATTAAATATAGTATATATTTAAAAAGAAACAGAAAAACAACAAAAATATTTCATTAATAATCAAAATCTGATAAAACCGCAAAGTTTTTGATATCTTGCTTTTTGTTCCAAAGAAATTATCCATAGGCTACTACCTACCAATTGGACAAAAAAAAAATTTAGAAAATCTCTCTTCATTTTAGATGCTCACGACCATACTAAGATAAATAAGGAATCTAGTATCGGGTATGCGGTCTGTAGGTCAAATCCATAACTAATTTACTTCTGACATCCTCCTTTTCAGAAAGAGGATCACAATTTTGATTACGAAAACATACAAATTCTGGAATATGAAAATAATTACAGAAAAAGGCTATTTCTGGAAATGTTACATATCAACAACGAAAATAATTCAGTTAATTCTAGATCTGACATCCAACAGCTGAGCACCATTTATTGCAATCTGTTGAACAAATGAATTCTTTGCCTTGTTCAACAAAAAACAAATAACTTAAATACCATAATATAAATATTCCACGAACTTTAATATGTACGTAAAACTGTGTATCAATGTTTCTTTTACCACAAAAAAATAAAATAGTTCTTATTATTCAAAAAAATAAATAAATAAATGTATATATAAATGTCTTGCTAGTTGTTAAGTTCTACCTGTTATCAACATTTTAATATTCATGTGGTTGTATTCGTCCTAATTTAACGTTCTACTGTGTGTTTAAATGCATATAGCCATGTTTTTGTTACTTCACTTGTAAGTCTTAACTGTTTTTTTTAGTTTGATATCATTTTAATCTGTGGTGTATTTTAGCGTTTCCTCCTGATGAAGTCATAAATAAATGAAGAAATATAGAGGAAGTCAGAAGTAAATTAGTTATTTATTTGACCTACAGACCGCATACCCGATACAAGATTCCTTATATATATATACACATTACTCCTAATAAATATACAGGGTGTCCTATTTAAAAAAAAGTAGAGTCCGATAACTTTTTGACCTGAGCGCATATACTTATTATGAAAGCGGCAATGAATTCTACGTAAAAAATCATAAAAGAAACAGTTTCCGATAAGTTGATCAGACAGCTGGGGGTGTGATAGAGGGGTGGCTCAAAATGCAACATTTTCAATATCGCTCTGTATCGCAAAAACCAAAATTGCTATGATATTTCTGCTAGCGCCGTCATTAAGTTCACAAAAAAATAGCATACTGGCACGAAAATCGCAACCCTCTATGTCTAATATGAGGAAGATATCCCGAAAAGGTGCCGAAAATTGGACACCTTGTACATTTTTCGAGGTAAATCATTCAAAATTTTATACACTGGATGCTATAGGCAATGCCTTCAAAATAGTAATAATACATTTTAGAAAAATTTACAGGTTCTTAATTTTTCCCAGGTCCCGACCCCTTTCACCCCCTTAATTTTTTTAAATTTTAAATTCCTGATTGTGTTCTGTAAATTTTTTGACTTCAGATTTTTGGGAAATTTTGTACCGTTTAAAAATTATTTAGCAAAATGTCCATTCATACCTACTTAATTTTAAGGTCATCATGCATTAACATTACAATTTCACCATTTTCTCCGTGTTCCATATGCCATAAACTTTCTGTAAAAAATGGTATTGCAATAAAAATTTCGGGGGGTAAAAGGTGACGTGACCTGAGAAAAAGTCACACCCTGTAGATTTTTTTAAATTGTATTACAGCCGTTTCGAAGGGACTTCTCACAGCATATAGTGTATCAAATTTGAGTGATTTATCTCGAGAAATGTAGTAGGCTCATGAAAAAATACTAAAAAAAATAAAATTTTAACACCGTGTATCTCAAAAACGAAGGTATTGCGGACACTTTTAGCCCTAAAATGAGCTAAAAAAATTAAGCTCTATATTTTCAGCCATCAGTTAAATAACACCTGTATAACTCTTTTGGAATTAATAACGATTAGCCATCAAGGCTTACAAAACGGCTAAAATAAAAATGAAAAAGTTGTTTCGGCAAAAAAGTCCAAATTTCACAAAAGTTTTATCACAGCTGGTATATTGTAATTATCTTACGTCTGATAACTCCAAAAGCGAATTATAGTAAAATCTATAGAATAAATTAAGCTAGTGTTTGGTAAGTTCTGGGTAACTTTTGTAATACCCTGTATTCAAACTTCTTAATCCTAATGATAACCGTATAACAAGTGATCAAAAATTGGGTCATAAATATTTGTTCTGTATACAGGTTGTTAAGTTAATGCTCCACTTGTATGAATATGTATATTGTTAATAAAAACAAAAATATCCAAATCTGATAGACATTGTTTTTTTTATTGTATTGTGTCAAAGATCGTTTTGGTCAGAAGCAAAAGAAATGTTTTGCGAATTTTAAGCGTTAACAAACTTTTGCGAAAAATGCAGAGGTGTTAATTTACGCCCTGTATGTACTATTTTTTATAAACATATGCAGTCATGCAAATATAAGCACATACCCAATAGATCGGCCAAACGAACTCCAAAAACTACATCTCGAGTTTCGCAATTGAAATACCCAGCTCAAAACTTTAATAAAAAATATTCTTGATGTAGTATCTATGGCCAGTAGTTTAATTCTTATAAAAATATATAGAAAGTGCTACTGGTAACTAACCTGAGCTTAAAAATTATCTGACTTTTGTAATATTAATTATTATTGATGACAATGTTCATATTGTGATTTATATAAGTCCGCTCTCTTTAGGAACACCAGAGACTGCCCCCGTGGTTTCTCATCTTCTTGCATAAAAAAATAAGCGCCCGATCACCTTTGTTTTGCTCGGCATTATATACCGGTCGTAGAGAAAAATATTTTCTTCTATGTTATCTATCACTTGATAACAAAATGTATGTGCATCCATATTACCAAATAACTATATTATACAAAACTGAATGATGTCATCCTTTACTTTCCTTGAAAAAATGACAATGATTTATTACGAGAAAAGGATAGGGAAAAGATAGTTTTCAGATTTTCTGATCATATCCAAAATATATAACTGCATATACTGTTTTTTGTTTAATTAGCTAGAAAAAATGGCTTATAGAATTGTAACACAGCTTTTCATGTGAAAATTAGTTTACTATACAAAAATATTTTTTAATAAAACAATCTGTATGA
Organism: Kuschelorhynchus macadamiae; assembly: GCA_030620095.1. Lineage (NCBI taxonomy): Eukaryota > Metazoa > Arthropoda > Insecta > Coleoptera > Curculionidae > Kuschelorhynchus > Kuschelorhynchus macadamiae. The sequence goes on from JAUTXW010000448.1 coordinate 133,752, forward strand.
TATGTACAATAGATAGATTTCATCTAGCTGAATATAAATATACAAGGTTTAATTTTGGTACATTTAACTTTGGTTAAAGTTGACAATATGATAGTAGCGATTAGCAAGAAGACACATATGTAATGGATATACCGGGTGTTAATAAATAAGTGCGAAAAACTACCGAGGTTGATTCTTGGGTTCATTTTAAGAAAAAAACTTTATATGACCATATGTCCTATAAACTTTTGAGATACCGGGTGGTAAAATGTTAAGCTAAAAAATTGTTTTTTATATTTTTTTGCGAAACCGCCATATTTTCAAAACTTGGTACGCAACTTCTATGCATCAAGAGACATTTTCTGATATTCACCTATTTCTTTATTAAGACCAGTGGCGTTCGTGCAGAATTTTTACTGAAAAAACTATCTGATGTCCTATTTGACACCTACAAGACCTTTGATTTTATCGAGCACTCGAAGCAACGGCAACAAAATACACCTTTTTTAAAAAACATTTAGAGTGCTTGACTGTACTACTCCTGACAAAGACATACACATATGTACATGTCGTGTAGAATTTAGAACTACAAAAAAAGAAAAAAGGGGACCAATCTTAAAACAACGAAACATAATTAATTAAAAATCATAACAAATGTTGAAAGTGACCACCTTCTGCAGTTATACAAGAGTATATACACTTGCGCATTTATCTACGTATCAGATAAAAAATTCCTGGAGAATTCTGAATTACTGCACATGAATCAATAATGCTGTTTCTCAGGTCATCAATGTCTTGCACCGGAGTCTTGTACACCAAACTTTTTTAAATTACTCTACGTGGTAAAATTTAATGCAATCATATCCACCGATTTGACCTGAATTGCCGATATTTTCGATATTACCATACAAACAGATGGCTTTTATTTTTTTAAGCGAAATCCGAACGTCAAACGAGAAAATTTACTCGGAAATTAATGCGAATTCCAAAAATATTTTTTGTTTTCAGATAAAGCAATGGCGTACCTAAACTACCTCTTGATGCTTAGGATTAGCATACCAAGTTTCACTAAAATATGTAGAATGGTTTCGCAGAAATTATAAAAAAAAACAATTTTTTTAGCTTAAAACATTACCTCCCGGTATCTCAACATTTATGAGGTTTAGGACATATGTTCATATGAAGTTTTTTTCTTAATATAAATCCAAGAATCACCCCCTGAAATGTTTCGGACTTATTTGTTAACACTCTGTATAAAAGCCCCAGTGTTTAATTTCAGTTTGCGCATTCGAACTAAATAGTATATAAACTTGTATACATTAATGTACACAACAATTCGCAAAATCAAAAGCGAAGATGACTTAAAAAAATTACTATATGAAAAATATAAAAAAAATTATATCCGTGACCTAAAATATTATAACCAAATTTTTTGTACATACAATATACGTTCAATCATAAGATTCAAGTTCAGTTAATTAATTTATAATACTATTTGTCCGAGTATAAATCGAACACAAATAATATTGCATTAAATTCAGGCAGATACCGATATATTTCAAACAAAGGCTATTTTAATAATAAATAATTTTCCTTCGCCATTTAAATAGCAGTACTGAATATTTTCAACGTATAATAAGAGATTATAAATTTTCATGTATTGCTATATTTTAAAACTCAATTGAAAATGGCATTAGGTAAAGGAAAAACACTTTTATATCGACACAAGTGACGTTAGTGCAACGTGAAATAAAACTATGTCCACATCATTGCTGCCAACGAAATTCAAACTACCGCGGAATCTCGTTACTGGCGGTAACGGTCAAAATCTTGGCTTGAATAATGTCAGACTCCTACCTCAGAGAGCCAATGCGGCTTTAGGCTTAATCGCCCCACAATCCACATGATATTTTTTCTCTGACAGCTGCAAGAAAAGGTAATCGAGCAATCACAAGAACTAGTACTTGGCCTTTGTGCATATCACTAAAGTCTTCGAGTCAGTTGGCGAAACATTCTATGGATTATCATATTCAAGTTTTGTGTTCTCGGTGGAAAGACTACGAATACTTTTCAAACTCGTACTGGTATACGCCAGGAATGCGTTTCTGTCTCGTTGCTATTTAACTACTTCATGGTTGCTTTGTCAGTTATTGTAAACGGAACACTTACCATAAGACATGTGGGCATAAAGTACAGCTGTGATGGAGGCTTGTTCAATTTGAGACGATTACCTGTTACTTTCGAAACTAGAGTTCATTACATCCCAGAACTTATGCATGCAGATGACTGCGCACCACTGGTATACTCTAGACAGATCAATTACAAATCTTATTCAGCACTTACGTACATACATATAAAGATCTCGGTCTTAGAATAAATATTATGAAAACGAACTTACTACGCGAAAAATACCAGAGAAAAACTGTACTGTAGGAATCTTAAAACAACAGCTAGAATAGGTAGAATATGTTAATTACCTCAAATGTATGTTGAATACTAACGGCCTTCTGGAACATAAATTAAACACTAATGAAAATAAATTCTCATTAGTGTTTAAGGAAATTTTAGTTTTTGCATACAGTGTGGATATAGTTTTTGTTTGCTTGAGCGTAAATTTAATATCTAATTAGTGAATATGTCTTTGATTTTTTCTTTTTTGTGTGCTAGAAGAGGCGACTTTAATTACAAAATAGAAAGAAAAATTTGTTGATCAAATTTTTAGTTTTTAACCTTCTTCTTTTCTTTTGGTTCATACTGCTTTTCTCTAATTAGTCAGTCACGACTAAAATTAGAACATTCTATTATTTATTATTTATTATAATTAAAAATAATATATATATATATATATATATATATATATATATATATATATATATATATAAGATTGTTCAAAAGAAAGGCACAAAATTCATATCTTGTGTAGTCATTTTTCACAGAAACGCTAAAACACGTGAAGTATATTATATGGTTTTCGTATTTTCGTAATATTTTCAGCCCCCTCCCTGCAACCTCTTAATTTGTAGGCACCCATTTTTTTTTCAAATGGCAACCTAGGTCATGTGGGGCCCTATAGAAAGGTCTTCTAAAACTGAATCCGATATTAGTACATAATTAGAGGATTGCTCATTTCGTTACAGTAAAACGAGTTCACATAAGCTTTTTAATTAAATTTATTATCACTCACATGATTCGGCTAATGTAATAAATGCTGAAAATGATCTTCATCTTCAACTTAATATGTACCGAGTCTGTAGTAAATACTATCAACCGCACTTCGAATAAATTCGACTGGTAAATTAGTAATCTCCATCCCTATTCTATCTTGTAGGTCATCGTAGACCATGGTGGTCATTCAATGGGATCTCGTCGACCGATACACCGATTTGGAAAAATTCGGAAAGTACCTTTGAACATTTATACGAAAATGCGGTGGTGCGCTACCTTGTTGGAGCCATATTCTTTCATGGGGAATATCTGGATCACCCTCGTTAGGAAACATTACTGCTAATACAGGTATTAAATTTAATGAGAGGAAATCTAAGTTATGCTCAGCAGTAAGATTGTATTTAAAGAAATGTAGTCCTGAAATTCAGTTATTTATTAGGCCAGCCTACACATTGACTTTTTGGGGATGTTGCGTTTGTCCCTCACGTATCCACTGCGGATTCTGATCAGACCAGAATCGATAATTATGTCTATTGATCAATCAATTTAAATAAAATGTTGCCTCATCGGAGAAGATAATATTTTGAAAAAAAAATTGTTATTTTCATCAGATCATATCATCATTTCGTCAGAATTGTAATATCCTAACCATCTTCAAGAAGTCCCTGTACAACATTTACTTTATACGGGTGGTACTTCTAGCTCTTTATAAATAGCTATACATAAGATCTACTGATATCGTTACTTAGCGCTAAAGTATTAGTTGAAGAATGTGGATTTTCTTGTATTCATAGGAGTATATCAAATTTTTTGTCTTCAGTTAAAGTGATGGTCATCTCGTTTTAGGTAAATTCCTAACTCTGCCATGCTTTTCAAATTAGTGAAATTTCATACTCACATTTGACCGCGTAATCATATTCTCGGGCTACTTTTTGTTGAATAATACAAAAACTTCATCCTGGCTCCGTACTTTGTCTCCACAATCTAACAATATCAAAATTTCAATATGCTGCCTTTCTGAGAACACCATAATTCAAAAATGCCAAAGTTCCAAAATACTAACACTTGCTTACAATTCAATGATCAAACTGAAATATTATCTGAATTTATTATTTTGTGTGTGTAGGTATTTGCCAAATAAACAACCAAATATGGGGAATGTCCTAGAATTTCAAAAATTTGGGTACCCTTTTACCTACATTTTGCAATGGAAAAATTTGTTATATTAGGAAGTTACTTCTTCACGTATGGGGCAATAATAAATACCACTAGCGTTTAATCAGTCCTTTCAAGTTAATTCAATGAAAGTTACTGGATAGGTTGGCGGGGTCTAATAAACTAATAAACCAAGGTCGTTCCGTGTTATACCATAAGGATCTTCGTTAATAGAGCCCCCACAAAACCTAGGTTGCCATTTGAAAGAAAAAGTTGGGGTGTCTACAAATTAAGAAGTCGCAGGAAGGGGGCTGAAAATATTATAATAAGATGAAAAACCATTTAAACCACTTCACGTATTCCAGCGTTCTTGTGAAAAATGACTCATAAGGAAGATATGAATTGTGTGCGTTCTACTACTACTACTAATTTTGTTTTTCTTTGGCATTTTGATTCAAAAAACAGGAATGAAATTAAAAAAAAATTACGTTAGACGTTTTGACCATTCAAGGTTGGTCATCATCAGGATTTAGTTTTTTTGCCTATAACAATAGAGAATGGAACTTAGGTATGACATCAATTCCCTATATTATTAAGAAATAATTTTAAATAACTGTGGGTTTTTAATATTTACTTTTGGAGGACTTACCATAAGAAGGAATTTTCACATTTTTGTCCTTTAAGGTTTTACTCGACATAAACGAGTTTTATTCGGTACAAACAATATTCAAACGAGCACGTTTAAAATAATAAATAGTAGGTACACGTCACTCCTATAAAATTACATGTTTAACGTGTCGAAGAAAAGTATTTTGCCTGAGAAGACGAAATGTGTATTTAGGTCGAGATTTCCATGCATTTTTTATGTTTTCTTGTATTATCTTAAACTTGATACTTATTTATTTATTTATTTGTGGAGTGAGGTGAAAGATAATTAATTTTGTTTTAATTATTAATTTATTTATGGGATTTTTGTTTGATTTGAGGCTTATTTGATGACGTTATAATATATTTGGCTTACATTTTTTATATCTTTTTATGGTTTATTGCATATAGAGTCTGGGGGTTGTAAGAGATAGTTTATGTATCTACTCCTCACAACACTCAGACTCCCAAACTGTGTAATTGAGAACACTATATTACAAATAAGAACAAAGATGGTAAAAGGTTTTATTAAATCAAACAATAACTTTTCGACAAAGAGGATTAATTGGAAAAACGTAAAAAATTCATATCAATAAAATTTATCAAAAATATTTATAGCTTCAATATAAACTACCATAAAAAAAAGTGGAAATGCTACAGAAAAAAGTTCGTTCTCTGCGAAAATCAGAGTAAATTTTCAAAGACGCGACTAAACGAATTTCGCAAATTTATATCTTAATTAAAAACACTAATTCGCAGCCATTCTTTGAGGAGGACATTCTTTCTCCACCATATTCATTACTGCCAATTGTAAGTGAGACGAGCTAGGAAAAAATCGAAGGAAGAGCAGTAACGGCTTTAAAACAAAATAATTTTTGTTTCGTTAGTAACTTTTAATAATAGACAGATTTACTGTATAAATATGATTAAAACAGTAGTTCCCCACCCCCTATTGCGCAAAAGAGCTGAGGACTAAAATAACTTTTTTGTTGTTTTTGAAATTATTTTTCAGTGCCAAAAATGGTTATATTTTATTATGACATCTTTCTAATTCTTACCATTAAAATACAATGACAAACAAAACACGGTACTCTATTTAACTGAAAATGTATTCAACCTGCGAAAATCAAGGGTTAACAGATAACCACTAATTGGTCTTGAAGGCTCTTAAAGTTAAAAAGCCATTATTTTCACATAAAACCAAAAAAAAACTGAAACCGTCAAAGGCGTAACAAAACATATACAATAGCCTGGATATTATCGCATATCGATATTGGCTATTAAGCTTGCTTACAATTATCAACCCATATAAGAAAATTTAACAATAGTTGCGAAAGCTGAGAGATATCATCCTTTGTAAAAATTAATTGATATGTATATTAAATTTTGAGTTATGTGTAATGTTGTATGATTGAGACACACTATACTATCCAACTTAGAACACGAATTATATATTAAAGAAAAAACCAAAGTATGCAATATTCTTTATCTGGCCACTAACATTCCACTAATTATTTTATTTTAAATCGTATACCCCATCTGAACTGGACAATGTGTTAGGGAGCAAGTGTCGCAGTAATTTTTTAATATAGTGGAAATTGGCATTTTAGAGTTTTTTAGATAATTTTGTAAACTGTTGGAAAATCAGTTCAAGGCTAAAGTTTAATTTGCCAATCAATAATTTGAGAATGTCGTGCTCCAATAGAAGCAGCTTTTCCCTCTAAATGAGCTATAACTAACTCACGTCTCTTTATTTCATTTTCATAACCAAATTTTTAGGGTCTAAACTCGATAACTTTTAAATACCAATATTATAAGAATTTATCGTTGAAGATCTGATCTGTGAATAGCATCAAAAGTTTTTACCTTCTTTACCTTAATAAAGTGTGTACAGTATTTAGACCACATTTTAATTCACATTGTCTTCTAGTAAAAAGTTTTGCCTAATGGCTTATTATCTAACATCAACTATTCCATCTTCAGTTTCTGCAATGAAAATATGGTTTGCGTTTAATTCCGTAAACCAGGAAATCGCAGAAATAGATGAAAGATAAAACTTAGTTTTGAACTTCAAAAATTACATAGGTATATTCTGTGAGGCCATGTATATGTATGTGTACGATCTATAACCTCAGAGAGTATGCAACCAGAAATCCCGCTAATGAAGAACTTATATAAGATCTTTATCATCCGCTGTCAAAAAAAAGTTCGCTCAACTACTAAACTTTGCAAGAAAACACTGATTTTCTACTACTGGAACATATCCAGATAATTAATTTATTTTGTTCTAAACCTGATAACATAAAAATAGCAATATTACAACTAGTGGTTCAACATCAGCAGTTCCTTACCTTCCCCATTGGGGAATTTTAATTCGTACCTTCTAGTCTCCAACTAAAAGGTCAAATGGTCCATCTTCCGTGTGTGTAATAATTTTTTTTAATTCCTAAACGAAGAATTCGTAGAAATAAATGAAACTAGTTTAGAGCTTTAAAAATTACATATGTATCTTCTGTAAGTCTATACATTTGTATACAAACCATAGCCATACCAGATGGTAGGCATTCAGAAAATAATTTAATTAATTGTCTCACGCTAATGATGACCTAATATAACATTTCTGATCCGCTCTCATAAATTAATGTTATTTCAATTACTTAATTTTGCAAGAAAGCCTGTGCTTGTGTGTTTCAAGACTGATTTTTTCAGAATTTGAATGTATGGTAATTGATTTATTGTGCTCTAATTGTAGATAATATATTTTGGACATACAGAAGTGGCATGTTTTGAGATATAAATAAATCTAACCATTATTTAAAAGTACTATTTTCTGTGCAAGTGTGCATTTTATTACTTAAGTGAATTTAGTACCAGTATGTTTTTTATCAAATCAACTGCAGCACGTGCTTCTTCCAGCACTATTTAAATCGTATTGCTTTTATCTAATTGTTTTCCACGTAGCCCAAGATATTCCGTCTTCATTCCCTACTACAAAAAACTCACTACTTGCTTGGACGATCGAGTACATTTCCTTTACCCGGAACTTCCCTCCTTATGAATCTCTCATTTTATTAGGAATAGTGAAATATGGCCCTATTTAGGCGCGCATATTGCCATTAAATGACACATAAATTGTTTTGTTCCATTTTTAATAGACAAAAGGAAAAATTCAGGTTAGTTATACACAACTACCCTCATAAAGATTCCCTCTATTGTTTAAAAAAGTGAAGGATAACACCATCTATATATGTAGCTGCTAAATGAATGCGTAACTAAATAGGATCAACATTTTACTTTGGTTGATATTTATTTTGTATATGTTTTTATGCTCTATTTGTTACTCTGAAAGTCACCCTTCCCGTAAATTTGTCATGTCTCTTTCCTTTACATATCTTACAGTCATTGAGATTGAAACAAAAATTCATGTTTTTGTACACCTACTAAAAAAAACGTTACTTTGATATCCGTATGCACTATTTTTTAAATTTGGGTTTAATTTGTTTTAATTTTATATATTAATTGTTTTTTATTGTTCATTACTTTTCATTGTCAATATTTCTTGGCCTATGAAAAATAAATTATATCGTTTATTATTTTTATCAATAAAAAGAAAAAGAAAGAATTTTACCGATTTGCGCCTTGCCTTAGACGGAAAGATATGCACTAAAATTTTACCAGTTTATCCTTGTTTTCACTTAAAAGTTCCTTTTTAATAATTTATTAGACCGCAGTTTCTTTCCGCCATATTACATTTTTGCGAAAATATTACTATTACCTTACCTACTTATAATCGTTTATTTTTATTTGAAGTCAATCGGATAACTAGTTTTTGAGCTATGCCAATATATATATATATATATATATATTGTAATCGTGAAAAAATCCGAAATTTTTTCAGATCTTTGCGTTTCAGGGTCTCTAGATGACGAAAAACATGTTTTCTCAATTCCGTCGGTCTGTCTGTCTGTTTGCGGCGTATCTAAAAAAAACTTACCCGATTGACTCCAAATTTTGTTAACAAATTAAGGGTCATATGGGGATGACCTGGTAACACTTAGGAAAAAATCCATTATGGCGAAACAAAATGGCGGCCTAGTGAAATGTTAAAAAAATTATTAATGCTCATGTTAGCGTTCTTCTGGTTCTCTTCAGAGAGGGTATAGTGGGCGGAGAACAAAAATAACAACTTCTCTTATTTTCGTCTTTATCAAGGCTACAGTGAAAGAAACATTGCTTAATATTAAAAATTAAATTAAAAATTAAAAAAATGTTTTGGCTTGCTGCCTGCCTTCTCGAAATCCCCTAAGCATAAGTAGAATAATATTTAGTATCTGTTGAGTTCGGTATATGTATATATACATTTGTTAATGTTACAGCAATTTGTTTGGTCGAAACAGAAAGACAGAAGGAAAAAAAGACCATTAAACAATAAAAAGAGGAAAATCAGTGTGCATGTGTACTATAAACTATGTGTTGTGTCGTTTCCTTTTATTTTCCATGTGTATTATGGATATGAATTTTTAATGACACAAACTTCCTAATTTAAATAAGGTACGTTGGTTTATGGTTTTATTTTTTTTTGTTTTTTCTGAATTCGGTGAGTTGATATAATATTATCTATGATAACAATTACGTCATTTTTTGTGTTCTTAGTGCCAAAGGTAAAAGGAAAAAAATCCTTTTAACTTATGTTTTTCAATATTATTCAATTTTAAATTGTATGTTATGCATTCGTGCTTATGATTGCTTATCGTTGTTTTTCTTTGATACCTTGGTAATTCTAACCGTACTTAATACATATTCATTACTAAAAAAACAAAAAATACTGCAATCATGTACTATTAAGCAATGTTTCTTCCATTGCAACCTTGATAAAGACGAAAATAAAAGTCGAAACGTCGGCAAATTTACAATAAGGGAATTCGTTATTTTTGTCCTCTACCCACTACAACCTCTCTGAAAAAAAAATTATTATTGAAAAACTACTCGTCCATTTTATCTTAAAAACTTCAAGTAATATTTTGTAATCAACTGGTTACATTTTGGTACGAATCCAAGACGCCGGAACAAAATGGCGGCTTAATAAAATATTTAAAAATTCAGCCTAAAAAACTGCTTAATGGTTTGATTTCAAATTGTGTGGCATAACTAATTGTGGTAAAGGGCTCAACTAGTAAGACTGTGTTATTAATTTAAGATGGCGGAACAAAACTGCGGCCAACAAATATTTTTGAAATCGTGAAAAAGTCTATCTCTCAGGATTTACATATCTTTACGTTTTAGCGCCCCTAGATGCCAAAAAATATGTTTTATTAATTCCGTCTGTCTGTCTGTCGGTTTGTGTCAGTTCGCGACATATGTTCAATACTTCTTACCCAATTGATTTCAAATTTGATCAAAAATTAAGGGTCATATGGGTATGACCTGGTAATATTTTGGTAAGAGTCCAATACGGCGGAATGTTAAAAAGAAATTGTGACAGTGGTGTATTATTTGGGGTTAAGATCCAGTAAAAAAACAATTCATTTTTTAAATTGTCGGCGATTCGCAACTTAATTATTGCATCATCAAGGCACAAGTAGATATATCCCACACGAAATCCAAATTATCAGTCTTTACCTACGCCGCGCCGTTGCAGTTGGTCCGAACATATTAAGTTTCTAAATGGTTTTCGTTAACAATCCTCTTGTTATTATGTTAGAGTGGTGTCTTATTTGGGGTCAGGATCTAGTAAAGCAACGAAAGACTTTTTTTAAATTGTGGACGTTTCGCAACTTTATTGTTGCATCTTCAGGACACATATAAAGATTCTATATCCTGTATGAAACCCATATTATTAGTCTTTACCTACTACGTGATTCGCAGATATTTTCCAGATATTAAGTTTCTAAATTGTTTTCATTAACGATGTTCTTGTTGTTAAGGTGGTGTATTATTTGGATCTAGGAAATGTCTGCGGACCAATTCAACATGACGTAGCAAAATGGCGGTTTTTGTCAGTGTAAAAACTACTTATTGAATTTATTTTAAATTATGCCCAAACGTCGTGTGGCATAAGAAGAAAGAAATGGTAAAATATTGGTAGGAATCTAATGTGATGGAGCAAAATGGTACCTAAAAAATGAACACAGTATATGTAATACATATATACTGTGATAATGTACTAAACAAAATTGGGTTACACTTCACTATTTCTAACAAATGAAAAAAAGTTATAACGAGGGAAGTTCCGGGTAAAGGAAATTTACCGATTTTTTAGAATCTATGAACCCGGAAGCGTAAAGTTCTGCAAAAATCTCAACAGGTGATTTTTTACAATTAAAATACTCCCCTTTTACGAGGAGAGTGAAAATTGAAATAAACTACAGTTTATAGAATTTGCATAAAATTAATACCAAATAATTATTTGTATATATTAAAATGTGTTATCTGTACGTAATGGAATCTGTACGAAGCAAGTTGTGCTAAAGGCAAACTTACCATTTTTTTATTTATATTATTATCATTACTATATTATTTTTCATTTATCTTTTATAATTTTCTTTCCATAGTCTATAAAAATAAACAATGACATTTATTATTTTTCTCCATAAAAACAACCTTTCATTCCAAGGAATAAAATTTTGCAGAATACCTAAACATTTTATTAGGCCGACCACAAGTTTATCCCTATTTCACATTTGATTTTTGTGCAAAATTTGAGACCTATTAGAAAGAAACTATCGCATAATATTAATGTTTTTAACATTTTTCCGCGTGTGTCCGCTACTTTCTTTCGCCATATTGGATTTAAACCAAAATGTAACCATAGTTTTTATCCAAAATGTGAAATCAATCGGACGAGTACTTTGTGAGCAACAGACTGGCAGACAAGCAACCAGAGGGAAATGGAAGAAAATGCTATTCGGGATCGGTTTTTTCACGATTACAATACTTCCCTTTTACGGGGAGAGTAAAAATAAACTTCTCGGATATGTACGAATTAAATATCCATGAAGACAAGTCTAGCAGGGAAGTTACTGCATATGTATCTAAAGTTGCCCCTAAATTTTCTAGTGGTGAGAAGTTTGAATACATTTTACTTCAAAGTGAAAGCGATTACTTCTTTTTTATATTTAACTGTATTAAATTCAGCTTACTTCTAGTAGAATAGTATTAACAGCATGGGCTAACATCATATCATAATATCTAAATATTTCACACCTAGTTTTAATTCCTTTTATTGGAATATTGAATTTCATCGTCAAGTATCCGTATTGCCATCAGGAAATTATGTTAAATTAAATAAAATCTGGTATCCGGCATTAGTAATTGCAATTTACTCATCCAATATTCGAATGTTGCTTTAGACTTCCCCCTTACAATTTTTTCTCCAAGCATAAACCATTTCGATCTATTTCAATAGCACTCTTAGTATTCTCCATCATCACAGCCAAAAATATCATTTCACGGTTGCAAAATCGAAAGTTTTACCCATAACTCAGACTTATCGTTACCCACAATCACGAAATCTATGTATGAAGAACTGGCCACACATATATGAGAAATCTATAAAATGTTAGAATTCACTTTTAAGACAGAAACACTTTGAATTTCTCCCAGGCAATGGCTGTGCTCTTAAATATCTCTAAACGGAAGATGCGTATAATTAAATTTCCATTCAATGGCAAATGTGTTTCTCTCTTCTGTCGACTTCAAAAACATATAATTTTTAAAGATTTTACTTTAAAGCTAGGAAATTAACTTTAACTTATAATTTTAAACGCAAAAACTGTTTATCGCAATCAGATAGAAGTAAGTTGAAAGATAAAAAGTGCAGTTTATTTTTAATGATCATCTGGTTACGGAGACCTTTCAACACTATTTTTTATGTTGTTTTATTGCGTATTTTTTCTATAAAACCAATATGTTTTCTGGACGATGTGGTGAATGCACTCCATATTCTTATAATTCCACAGGAAACTCATCGTGCCATCTAACAGAAAAAGCAGAACAAGGTCTGCCCGGCTAGCTAGTGCTGACATAATACGAACAAAATATCTTTTTGTTAAACATTTTTTAACTATATAAATTTATTATTTTTAGAATAAAATGTATAGGCTGATATATTATTGACTCTTCGTTATGTAAGTTTCTAATTGGCATAATAATTAAAGAATAACTCTAAGCCTACCCTGTCGACAAAAAACCAAGACAAAAATTGCATGAAGAAATAAAAAGGCTAAGTTTTACGATGCTTGGTCTATCTAGACGGCCATTCTTTCCTGCTGCTTTCAATTGGAAAATGTGGAGCACCAACACACAAAGAGAACGTTTCTAATAAATATTTGCTGGCGGTTCGGTGTCTTGAATTAAAATATACGTCCTTCTTGCATGTTCCACTTTAGTTTGCCCCTGAGTTTGCCCGTATATTTATCTCGAGATGCTTAATACATTTAGTGCTAACAAACAAACGCATATAAGGGTTTGTCAATATAGCATACATTACCGTATGCAGATATAAAATACCAGGTTTATTTTTGCCATGAATCAAACTAAGTACATTTCCTTTGAATGTTAGTGTTATTTTATAGTCAAAATCTAAATTTAATTAAATAATTACGTAAAAAAAGTTTTATTATAAAACGAAGCCTTTTTATCAAGTGATATTACCCAGAAGTGGGATAACACTAACTGTATTGGGGCTGGTATAATAATGCCAAATAGAGCAGTTTTGAAATAGAACCTTTATTACTACTTAATATTAAAAAACCAATACAAATGAAAATGCTTTCGTAGAAACCCAAAAACTCTTAAGGGGTTGTTCAACACTATTCAACTTTAATATTTTCGTAAAAAGACACGTACTTTAAGGGGATTTATTTCGCATCTTCAATGAGTCCTATTTCTTTGTCGTTTTGGTTGGGAATTTATCCTGGTACAAAGGTGAGAACCTAGAAACCGTTACTAGGGGCAGCCTTTGGTTCCGTGATCCCCTTACGAGTACGTGATCCCAATTTGAAGGACGTTGCGTGATGTTCTACGCAATGATATAGGATCATCATTTGTAATTTGGTACCATACATGATTAGTTACATTGAATTTATTTTTTTCCAAAAATTTTTTAAAAATGTCGCCATTTTTAAAGTCTGCTTTGTCCATAATACTGACAGTAAAACAATTAAGAGATCTCTTGGCATTAGCTATGACTTTCAACCATTGGTTAGGGAGGTACATTTTTTACCCCTTTTCGCTTGTTCAGTTACAGAAAAGTCCCTGTCACAGAGTAGGAAACTGTTGCCCGTCGTCATACATTTTCTGCTTACGGGTAGTGAAATATTCGTCAAGAGCAGTTACTGCAAAACAACGACATACCTTGGGAAATTCTCACTTGGCCTTTAATTGGAATTCAACTTTGAGAAGTTAAGTTCAGCATACTTTAGAATACGTGATATTATTTTTGCACTACCACGCTTGGCAGTGGTTTCATCCTAGAAAAACATAAAAGCCATGTTTTTCCCCTGGTTATGTATAGCCAAATTTTAGCATGACAGTTTTCTCGGATAAAAGACTTTACTATTCACGAAGTTGTTGTAAGTCTACTCACAAGACGACGTTTACATAGCTTAATTTAACGTTTTCTCTAACTTCAGCAAGTTCCTTGTTGCCTTTTCTTCTCTCTTCAGTGGCAGCATCGATGAGCTGCTGGTTACAATAAATACATGTGTTAGACCTAGGCAGACTAAACCTTAGATTGAATTCACTGTTAAAAGCATCACGGTACATGTGAAATTTTACAGTAATATCGGAGTGATTAACGCAGACAAGTTGCCATATTTTCCTGATGCTTAGATCAGGATTCAAACATTCCTTTTTGCTTATATGTGTTAAATAGTGGTTTTCCTAAAAAGAAAAAGAATAAATATACTGTTTGATATGCTCATGTTGTGTCAAGGATCCTAGCATGATTTTCGTGCGCGCCTCTGCCATCGGTCAACGGCGTGTTGAACTTTATTGTTCCAACAAGTGGTGAAATCTTCAATATATTGCAAATTGTTTTTTTATATACGCAAAGTTTAGCATCTTTCTTTGGCACATAATACTAAACTGAACAATGTCTAGCAGAAATGTTTTCATTCGCTCTACTGCGATTTATATTCACTACCTTGATGCAAGAAGCAAGAAACCCCGTTTGTTGATTATAGTCCATACCGTAAAAGTCCCTAAATAACTGTAGCATTTCTTCCTGAGTAACCAGTCTACACTTGTATTGGCACTTGCATAATCTACCCTGAAATACCAAAATAACTACCTTGTAAAACAGTAACGCAATTCAAAAACGTTGTGACTTACCTCTTCAGGTGGTAATTTTTCATTTTCTTTTAGATATGTACGCATTTTCGGCGCCCCTTGAACGCCACCTGGCGAAAAAACAGCACTAACGTTGGCAGACATTTTGTCGGTTGTAACGTTGTTCCCAGCACGCAAAGCAGTTTTGAAACTCATTCAACGTGCTGCCATCTATATGAGCTTCATAGTATTCGTACCAAAATTTGCCATGCGGTAGAAAATGTTGTTTAGAACGTTTTTCTCTGAAATCTTAATATCACAAAAAATGTCGCCTACAACGTTGTTCGGCGGGGCCATTCTATTGCCTTATATTCTAGACATATTTGATATATAACTCGAATAGTATTAAATCACCTTTAACAGTTTTCGATGTATTGCCATTGACCTTTACTGACTTGGAAAGGCTGCGTAATCAAAATCCTTTTTAATCAAAATGCTTTTACTTTGAATGAAACGATTTACAACTTTTTTTTTTCAAATATTATCGGTAAACTTTCAGAATGAAATTGTCAAATTTTGTTACTTCCTTTAAAAATAGCCTACACATCGGTTTGAATCTTCTAAATTTAAGAATATTTTGGTAAATGAAATATTAATAAGAAGTTTAACTATTATTCTAAGTAATATATTTACAAATATCTAATTCCACGGGGTATGTCCCATTTACAGCTTCACATACGTAAATAAACCATTTACTTGACAGTTAATGTTCAAGTTCGGTCTAAGTTAAGTAAGTAAACTTAGGACAGACATGAACAAGGACATAAATTTTGCAGAAACAAGTATTAAAGGGTACATTATAATGTTTTATTAATTTGGAACTTCAGTCTGTTATCTGATACATTTGTGTTCAATAATTAATTTAGCTCAAATGGTTTATTAAGTTTCATTACCGAGTAAAAAGAACAGTAGGATGACAAAGATACTTTTAATACCTGGAAGTAGCCCATTTTGAAGTTAGTATTATAAACGTTGTACAATTAAAACGCAACCCTATTTATTTTGATTATTTTCAAGTTATAACTTATATATTATATATAAGTATACGATATGCTGTTTCATTGCGTTTTTTGAACAGGATGAATTACTTCTTTAAAAAAATGATTTCTTGTATTTGTCCAACAATTTTAAAATTGGTATGTGCAGAGTGTGCAAATATGTATTGATATAATACAGGAAATAAAGTAATGTCTCAATATTTTCGGTCTTATTTCAAGGAATACCATTTTTATTTTCGAACCCTGCAATTTTGGTAATCCTTTTTTAAGGATAACTATCATTCTCAAGAACAAAATTGATTAAATGTTCTTATTTTGTATAGGTATTCCTAAAATAATGTTTCATAATTTATTTTGAATCACATTTAACACAGCTTCAGGGGCGAGCCAAATGCAGTTGTGTATTATGTAACTTAAAATTTTCACTTATTTAAATTTGCATTTATCTTCCATCTTCCTCTAATATAAAACTAGTAGGATTTTAGAAATATTTAGGATATACCTTGAAACGGTAGGTAAAAATTGTATGGCAATCAAACCAGAGATTACTGTAGAAAACAACATTATTACAAATATATGAGGCAGTATAAAAATATATATTTCCAATGGTTTGTTTTTGTTACTTCCCTCGTAAATTCTCCTCCGAGTTCTTTACATTTCAGGGCCCTAGATGCATGTTTTACTTATCCGATTGACTTAATTGAGGGTTATATGGGGATAACCTGGTAACAATTTGGTAAAAATCCATTATAGCGAAACAAAATGGCGGCCTAGTCAAATGTTAAAAAAATTATTATTAAAAGCAGTGGCAGCTACTGCCAGAAGACACGGTCAAGCACACCCCGAATTCAATATTAAAATCATTAAATATAAAAATATCCTTTCAAACTTCCCTCATAACGTAAATAATCAAGGATTGCAGTAATTTTTCTCGACGACACCGATTATGCAGCGAGCTACTTTGGCAAGTAGTTTTGAGTACCTAGACGAATGTTCAAATTAAGACTGAGTGTTATTATAGACGCACAGCTAATGTTTACTTCCACGCGGTCTCTAGCCGAAAACAAGCAGATAATGATACGGCGTGATACTCGACGGCCAATCACAATCACGATGCATCTGCTGTTGGTATTCCACCAGTTTTGGTGTCGAAATGGTTACAGACCCTCCGCTTTCCGCATGCTTTTCAACGCATTGCTTCTTGTTGTTACGCTAATGCAGAGTGAATTGTCTACTTGTAATAAAGTATAGTTTGTTTAATTTTTTGATGTCGCCGTGCCGATTGCGTTTTTTAAAAGTAAAAGTGAACTCTGTTAAATATATTTTAGAAAAAAGGCCAATCTTTGAAAAAAGGTTGGAATCAAAAAGTTAGTTCGACCTACGCCTAGTTTGGACATAAAATTAACCTTAGGAGGCAAGTCAACCAGACAGTGTAACCGATATTTTAGGCGGGAAACAACTTTCGATAGATTTTTATGGCTGTGCGGTTGTCCAGAAAATCAGAAATTTCATTCATTATTTGAACAAGCAAATACTAATAATAACGAACAACTTAATAAAAGACAATGTGTTGACTTTCATGAATATACTAGATTAAGAAATTAAGAATTAATTAAAGATAGGTACCGGTTTACAGTACACTAGCAGCAGCCTCACTTTTTTTCTAAGATAAGTTCCGTAGTTACAAACATACTTTCCCTTAATATATTTTTGACGAGGCAATTAGTGTCTATCCATTAATTGACAGTGCTAAATTAAAATCCTAACTTAGGGTAATATATAATATGAATGATATGTGCGGCAATACAGACAGCAGTGGTATTCTTTCTTTTTTATAATAAAACTTTAGAAATTGTTTGTATTACTCCAATGACAACTTCTGAATGCGAAAGATGCTTCTCAACTGTAAATAGGATCAAGTGTTTCTTAAGAAGCACAATGTCTCAGGATAGACTCATTGCGCTTGCAGTGCTTTCAATAGAAAGAAAAAACTAGTTCAGGACATTTCGGATTTTGATAATCAAGTTATTGAAATGTTTGCTAACTCAAAAAAGCGAAGAATAGGTTTTAAAAAATAAAAATTCTTATATCCGTAGTTTTTGCCTTTTTAGTTTTTCTGTTAAGTTTTAAAAAACTCCTTTTGGTTATCACTCCATCTTTACACCCCCCATAGTCAAAACCCACGAGCCGCCACTGTTTAAAAAACTACTTATATAATGTATTTCAGATTTTGCACATCAAGTATTATATTGGAATCAACTCGTAACATTTTGGTACGCATCCAAAATGACCAAACAAAACGGCGGCTTAATAAAGTATTTAAAAATTCAGCCTGAAAAAACTGGTTACCTAATGCATTGATTTCAAATTGTGTGCCATAACTAATTGTGGTATAGGGGTCAACTAGTAAATTTTGGTACTAATTTAAGATCGCCGAACAAAATGGCGAACAAATAACATATTTGTAATCGTGAAAAAAATCATCCTCTCAGGTTTTACATATCTTCACGTTTTAGAGTCCCTAGATGCCAAAAAATATGTTTTAACAATTTCGTCGAACCGTTTATCGGTCTCTCTGTCTGTAATCTCGAGATGTAGCTTAAAAACTACCTACCCGATTGACTACAAATTTTAATGAAAAATTAATATTCACATGGGGATGATCTGGTAATATTTTGGTAAAAATCTAATATGGCGAAACAAAATGGTGGCCTAGTGAAATGTAAAAAAAAGTATTATTAAAAAATACTTACGCACCATGTATCTCCAATTTTGTACAGGTATCGACATTTATGTTGGAATCAACTGGTAAAATTTTGGTTCGAGTCCAAGATGGCGGCTTATTAAAGTAATTAAAAATTCAGCCTTAAAAAACTACTTAATGGATTGATTTCAAATTGTGTGCCATAACTAAATGTGGTGTAGGAATCAACTAGTAAAACTGTGATACTAATTTAAGATTGCGGAACAAAATGGCGGCCAAACAAAATGTTTGCAGCAAAACAAAACAGCGCCCTAACAAAATATTTAAAAAATCAGCCTGAAAATATTACTTATTAAGTTAATTTCAATTTTTGCGCAAGAATTAATTGAGATAAAGAGATAAACTGGTATAGTTGTGGTACGATTGTAAGATGGCGAAACAAATTGGCGGCCAAATAAGATTTTTAAAAAAACAACGTTAAAATACCTTGTTTAATTGACTTTAAATTTTGCAGAAAAATTAAATGTAAAAATCGGATAAATTAGTACGAATTCAACATGACGTAACAAAATGGCGGTATGTGTCAATGTAAAAACCAATTATTGAATTTACTTAAAATTATGCCCAAAACTCAAGTGTGGCATAGACGGGAAATTTACCTATTTTTTTTGTGGCTGTGATATCGGTTTATTTATTTAAGACCATAGTTTTCACAATACCTAAGAGCAACCAAGAAGCCAAGAAAAGCATAAAGAGATTAGACATGCCACAACCCTTTTGTTCAGATCTAGCCAGTAGCATTTACATTTATTAAGTTAAGACAGGGAGGCCTGGAAAGGTAAGGCATACAAAAAAAAGGTGAAGAACAACTAAGGTGAATGAAAGTTAACTAATATAACATAATACCTACAGTAAAATCAAAATCTTTCATTTTCTACTTTGTTATATCTGACGTCTGAGTCCTTACTAATGTTTTTTCATAAGGTTTACCACTGCAATTTTTCCTAACTCAGAGTAGAGATGAGGACCGGCTTGACGATTATGCTTACAACTAAAAGTATATGGTTAAGATCCTCATTTATATGATTATCATAGGCCCACTAAAGGTATTTACTCAGAGTGACGATTTGAGCTTGTCTAGCAATAAAGTATATAAGAATTAATTGATCACCAAATTATTTGCAAAACACACGAAAATATTTAAAATATACTCATTTTAACAAATACCGACATTAATAGTACTATCTGTAATAAATAAATCTGTATTTTATTGATCATAATTCCCCCCTATATTGTTATTCCTCTACCACCAAAAACCTCTTAATCGGCTACCTTTAAAAACGCATTCTGACGTCGGCATTGCAAGGCTGTTATACGGTCATCAGAGCGACAGATGCAAGTTTATTCGTAACCCGTCCGCAAACAACAGACCAATTTGCAACTAGGAAAATTAAATACAAACTATGTATGACAATACAAAATGACGGTTTAATAAATTGTTGAAAAAGTCCGTAAGATTCTATTATATGCAGTAAAACCGTTTTTACCGGCGAAAATAGCAATTTATTACAGGACTTTTTTTATTATCAAATATAAAAACATTTTCAAAATATAAAAGCAAAAATAAAAATAATTAATCCTTCCTTTTATCAAGAGAAGTGAAAATAACATAATTTGTACAGGGTGTTCCAGCGAGGACTGAACAGGGACCTATTTTCGACCTTCCTTGTATTTTGGAAAAATTCAAAATAGCCAATCGATGTATTTTTTCTTGTAGAATCCAAAAATATCATCGAAAAAATATTTGAACCAGAAACAAAAGAGTTACGCTATGCATCAGATGTTTTTTAAATGGAATGTATCGTTTTTTATACGATTTTTGGAAAGAGTGATTTTTTTTATGTCCGTTCTGATTAAAAGATTTGATTTTGCGATAGCTGTTTATATTACATTTTAATGTTTTACAAACTAAAATTTCAGCTTCACCTGTTTAAAATATACGATAGGTTGGTATAGGTGATCAAGGTAAAATGACGTTTTAATGCTTTGTCAATAAAAATTGACATTATTTTAATTATTGTCGAAGTCTTCACCTAAAAAATATATATTTGACTCTGATCGAAATGAAATACTCTTTGGACGAGAGACTACAAATTGTTATGCTATTTTACAAGTGCCAAGAAAATGCAAGAGAAGCAAGAAGAAGATTTATTGCAAATTTTCATAGAAATATATCCATCAATACAATTCTAAGGATAAAAAACCTATTTGAGGAAAATAAAACTTTACATGATAGAAAAAGAAATATACAAAGAAGAAGACGAGACCAGGCCATTATAAATTATTTTCAAGTTAATCCAACCAAATCTATTTCGGATGCAGTTCGGGAAGTTCAGTACGGTGGCGGTGTAAGGCGCAGAAGAGTTACCCGAGGGACTGTTCACAGGACTCTGAAAATTCATAAATTTAGGCCTTTTCGTATCCTTCCACTTCAGCACCTAACACCGGCACAAAAAGAACTTCGCTTCCAATTTGTTTCTCAAATGGTAATTCGGCAAGAAAACGAAGACTCTGATTTATTCGAAAATATTGTGTGGACCGACGAAGCTACTTTCACAACATCGGGAGTATTCAACAGACATAATAGTCACCACTGGGCCGTTGAAAATTAGAGTAAGTTCCAGACTATTAAATTTCAAGGGATGAATTCTATTCATGTTTGGTGTGGGATAAAAAACAATAAAATTTTGGGACCAATATTTTTTAACGGGACTTTAAATGGGCACAGATATTATGAGTTTTTAGAAAACGAAATTGAAAATTTTTTGGAAGACTTACCATTGGCAGAATATCAGAATTTAATTTGGTAACATGATGGGGCGCCTCCTCATGCCGTGCATGATGTGGTTCAATTTTTAAATCGGCGCCATAACGAATGGATAGGGCGAAATGGAACATATGCTTGGCCGCCCAATAGCCCCGACCTCTCAGTTTTGGATACATTTCTTTGGGGCCATTTGAAGAACGTCGTATACAGACAACGAAACGAAAATATTCAAGAGATCATGGGAAAAATTGTCGATGAAATAAACCGCCTTAACCAGGAAAATCATATTGTAACAGCAAGTTTAGAAAGGCTACAAAGGGGTTATCGATGTTGTTTCGAGAAAAACGGCGGTCACATTGAAAACTTATGTTATTAGTAGTTTTATTTTATTATTTAATAATTATTTTTTATTGAATTTCTTTTTCTATCATGTAAAGTTTTATTTTCCTCAAATAGGTTTTTTATCCTTAGAATTGTATTGATGGATATATTTCTATGAAAATTTGCAATAAATCTTCTTCTTGCTTCTCTTGCATTTTCTTGGCAGTTGTAAAATAGCATAACAATCTGTAGTCTCTCGTCCAAAGAGTATTTCATTTCGATCAGAGTCAAATATATATTTTTTAGGTGAAGACTTCGACAATAATTAAAATAATGTCAATTTTTATTGACAAAGCATTCAAACGTCATTTTACCTTGATCACCTATACCAACCTATCGTATATTTTAAACAGGTGAAGCTAAAATTTTAGTTTGTAAAACATTAAAATGTAATATAAACAGCTATCGCAAAATCAAATCTTTTAATTAGAACGGACATAAAAAAAATCACTCTTTCCAAAAATCGTATAAAAAACGATACATTCCATTTAAAAAACACCTGATGCATAGCGTAACTCTTTTGTTTCTGGTTCAAATATTTTTTCGATGAAATTTTTGGATTCTACAAGAAAAAATACATCGATTGGCTATTTTGAATTTTTCCAAAATACAAGGAAGGTCGAAAATAGGTCCCTGTTCAGTCCTCGCTGGAACACCCTGTACATGTATATTAAATTATTGCGTGCGGAACTAAACTGGGTAGTAGTGTAGTAATCTCTTTTCCTTGATAAAAGAACGGATTCATATCCAGGGAAGTTCCGAATAAGCCAGTTTATTAATTTACATTCTCTCGTGTATTATATCAATTAATTTGATTTATATCAAACATTAATTAAAATATATTTGTGGAAGTTATGATATTTTGAAAATTACGGTTAATTTTCATTTTGACAATATTTTATTTTATCTACCAAACAATATTAGGTTATGTAGATTTTAGAGTACCACTGTAATTTTTTTGACTGTCACTCTTCTTTTTTTTTAATAATCGTACTATATTTTAGTACAAAATATTTTAGTGCGAAAAACTTACTCGTATTGGCCATATTCAGTAGGAATATAAGTGTGATTATTACTGATTAACCTCAGTAAAAATTGTAAGAATGCATTGGATATGATACCTGAGGAGAGTGATAACTCACTTTATTCCGTTTTAATTTAGCTAAAAGACAAATTGATCATTCTTATTTAGGCTTAAAAAAATATTATTAAAAATGTATAGAGATTTTATAATTACGACAGTAGAAATAACTTTTAGTTTTTAACTTATACAGTTTATTTACGGTTCCATAGAAAATGGTACATAATGCAATTCTACTTTTTTGATGTCAAAAAGAATACGTGTACATTTACCTTGTTTTAATTTTTAAAGTATTTAACTTTTAATATATCAATTTTATAATTTTGAAGGAATTAATTTACATTAAATTACATATCGCAGCATGTGGACTCGTGTGTCCGCAGTATGTTTTGATATTTGATATAATATAAAGAATAATATTTAAGAAAAAAAAAGAAATTGTGTCATTTGCCTTAAGTTTTTATAGACACAGAGCAGTTGTGCAAGAGCTTTCGTTCTGTGGGGTCTCATCAATGAGCCCATTGTTCGTAAATGTATTTCTAATAGAAAAGTAGTAATTGGTAAATGGTAAAATTTGTCAGTTCTTTTGACATGTAACCTAGAAACAAAAAACTAATAGTTGGCACCTTTTACATAAATTCAAATATTTAAAAATTTGCGGAAGTTAAATTATCAAAAAATTATAAAAATTATAAAACTTTTGTATTGTGTATCATTTTCTACGGAACCGTAAATAAACTATATAAGTTAATAACAAAAAATTATTTCTACTATCCCATCTATAAAACATCTATACATTTTTAACAATAATGGCTGTAAACTATCAATTTTTTGTTTTTACGTTTATTGTTTTTTGTTTTTAGGTTTATAGTTTATAGACTTTAGTTTAGAAATGCTTTTCTCGAATGATGATGCTTAATTAAATCGCGGCGAATTTATTTTGCCGATAATAATAAGTACGTTTTTCACAAATAGTCAGTTTATTTCGCTTATTAATTAATTAATATATTCGCTCATTAAACAGAAAAAATATATTCAATAATCCTGTACAACTTTCCAAGGAACACCATGTATATACGTGACTAACTATGAACTAAACTAGCAAACACAACGAGTCACAGCTAGATTATAAAATAAAGCTTGAATGTGTTCAACTAACAAATCGTGAGATCAGTTGTTAAAAAAGCATCAATAAATCCCCTAATAAATAATAAAATTACGTTGAGGACATCTGACATGCAATTCAAAGACACTAAAAAAAGTAAATCAGATAGTTCTACAAAGAGGAAAATACGCTCCACAGTTTACTTAATTCTAAATGGTAAATTAACAATATTTAGTAAATAATTTTTACTTTCCCTTATAATAGCCCAGGGTGGGCCAAACTAAGTTGTCCATTAGGAGTATGCGGAGAACCAGCAAACTGATTGCTTTAAAATTTGGCTCTGGCAATAAGTGGACATAAACTTTCGTTCTAAAATATTTTGAACTACCCGTTGTTGTCGCTTCTACTCTAAACCGTTAGCAACATTCATGTTCTAAATGGAATGCCCTGTATATTATTGCATATTCGTATTTACCTGATCATGATATACTTAAATTCAATTACTTTCCAGAAAACGACGTGTGAAATTAAATTTTTTGACCCCTTGGAGACCTGTAACTGCCAATTGACAACTTAACTTGGAACAAAACGGTTTAGACCTTCCTATCTTAGTTTTTAGTTATCTATCTCTTAACAGCAACTGAGTATGGAAGAATGGGTAATAAAAAACTACAATAGGAAAGTGTCTTTTGCAGTTACAGGGCAAAAATGTCAATTTTCAATTTCTGGAATTACTTAAACTTAGGTATAGGAACAAAAAATATTTAGAACGTTTAGGAAAATAAAAAAATATATATATATATATATATATATATATATATAAATCCATGAGTTTATTTTCTTTATTGTTTTAAAGTTTTTGAAACAACGAAGAAAATAAATGAATGAGGTTTTCAGGCAACACTTTTTTATAGAATTTTCTGGTTAATTTTTATGTACGAATGGTATTAGGTGGAGAATTCGTCGCATATAAATAATGAACACTATTTTATTAATTTATTTATTATAAAAATTACAATAATGTAATTTACAGGTTAATTTTCAATTTTATTTTTGACTACTATAGCAAAACCTATACTGTCTGTCTCGTTAAAGTAAGGTTAACCTAGGTTTGTTGATAAAACCGCCATTAAAGGTATAAACCATCACTAAAACATACATTAAATCGTCGAAATTCAGATTTGAAATAGGAGGGTACTCTGTTGTTTATTACTATTAAATTGTCTCTAAATCGTCAGTATATATTATTTGCTTCTAGCTGAAGTTCCCGAAATAATTTTCAGGTAACGTTTTTCGAACCCTAAATATAAAGGGACCATTGGGACACAACTCGGTTGCGCCCTGATTTTCACTTATCAATTCGGCACAAACATCACCCTTCATATCGATATTTTTACACATGAGGTGAATGAATTCTGAAGGAAATCTACTTACTGATTCTCCAAATACTTCTAATAAGCCACTGACTTTTCGGAGAATATAAGTTTGGTTTTTTAACATTTTAGAAACCTCAGTACAATAAAAAAATTTGTTAAAAAAATATGATATCTGTACGGGAAGGGTGCATGTAAATAAAATTTGCGCTCACGATAGCGTCAGAACGGTCAAACAGATTCCTTTCAATTTTGCGTTGCCTAGGTCAATGCCTCGCGGATTAAAGTTTTTCACTACACAGGATAGCTCTAAGGGGATCCAATAGCTCCTTAAATGCGAGGAACAAATTTATTTTAAAAGCGTTTAGCTAAAAAAAGGATGTAGGATTAGTGTGCAAAATCAATTTTGCACTATATTATGTAGCCCTAAATGGATGAAATAGCACCCTAAAAATAAAAAAAAATGTATCACAAAAACGAAAATAGCGCATTAGCTTTTTATTTTTTTAAATTTTTTTGTATATAAACCTTAAGATGAGGAAACTAAACCAAACATATGCCGAAATTAGATAGCAGTCAATGACTAACACACTGACACCAAATTAAGTTTAGTCCTACTTATAATTGTATTTACTTACTGCATGCAGTATATTTAAGTAATAATTAATCACTCATAAAAATAGCCATTAAAGACTGTATCATTCTTGCACATTCTATACTATTTCGCACAGCCATTTTTACGAAAAATACGTTTTAATGCTGAAAGCACTGCATAATAAATGCATTCATCATACTAAAAGCCATAGAGTCGACAACGAAAAACTTCTGGAAAAATACATTTGTAGTGAAACATCGGTCTCTTGAATTAAAATGAGGAATTTCTTGGTTTCAAGCTCGACCGAAAACAGAACAAACTTTAAGCAGTAACATGATTGATTTATTGAATTTTAAGATACCACTTGGGGCGCGTGAACTGGGATTAATCTTTGTAAAAGTGGTCTTGAGCTGAGGTTTTATGTCGAGGCGTAAACTTTTCACTTTCATTTTCATTTTACAAAGGAATGTGGGAAATTTGTCTGTTTTACTTCGGCTTAATAAACATAGTTTAATTATAGATAGACATTTACCCTTAGAATTATTAAAAGAAATAAGAGTTAGCCCCGGTTTGACTGTCATGGAAATTAAAAATTTAGTTGACCTGTATTTCATGTCATCTTAAACCTACAACTGTCAACATTCTTTAACAAATACGGCTGTTGAGGGTTAATTTAAAGGATTTAAGTTTTTCAAAGACATTTTGTGGTTGTATAACAGAGTGTTCGGGTAAACCTCTTCCCCGAACAGAGAATAAAAAAAAGCTTTAATTTTTTATTTAAAATAAATTTGTCTCGCTCCATTTACTCCCATTGTAATGCATTTTGCATAGAACGTACCGTGTGTAGTGACGAAACTACATAGTCTACATCAGCTTCGTTCCAACACCTCGAATTACCGTCTGACGTACGGTCACAAAATGCGCAATGCATAAATCGTACCGTGAACTGGTCTTCAGCATTCAGTGTGGTATAGAGATAAACTAGTAAATTTGTGGTATGAATTTAAGACGGAGAAAAAAATGGTGACCAAATAAAATTTTAAGAAATCAACGTAAAATAAATAACTCTTCTTATTTGATTGACTTAAGTTTTGCACAAAAATTAATTGTGATATAGAGACAAACTGGTACAAATTCAACATGACGGAGCAAAATAGCACTGTATTCACTTTATCTTAAATTATGCCCAAAAATCAAGTGTGGCATAGGTAGAACTTGCAAATTTTTGGTAGGAATCCAAAGTGGTGGAAGAAAATGATGCCCAATAAAATATATGTATACTAAATGATTATTTACCGAACTAAATTGGGTCACACTTCTCTTTTCGTAATAAAGTGAAAGATTCATAACGAGGGAAGTCCAGGGTAAAGAAAATCTACCAATATTTTTTTTTCCTAACACGTCATTTATTTTATTGGCTATAACTACGTTGGAGAGTCCTAAACTTTTAGACCTTTAATAGCCTTAGAAAAAGATGAGTTACAGTACCGAAAGTAACCTGGGGCACTAGGTCTACAAGTTAATAAAGGCGAGATATCTCTGTTAGTGCCGATTTTCCGTTTTTGTTTTTTTGTAAAAGAATGCAGTAAAAAATGCAAGATTTTAATTTTAAAAAGGCACCTACGTATTTAGATATTCGCAATATATTAGTAAAAATAGAAACCCGTTAGTAAATCTACCCGTAGCATGCAATACTTTTCAAGCAATTGAATTAAACCATATTAATTATAAAAATTTGTTTATGCTAATATCATATTAGGTAGAGGTAAACAATGTGTGGAAATAAAGCTATCGTAAAACAGAGGTAGGTTGAGTTACAAGCTTTTTCTGAAAACTACAGATATTGCTAGCGTGGGGCGATCAACCGTATTGTTTTATGCAGGATAGTACTTCTTTTTGGCAGCACTGCCATCGGGTAGATCATTTAAAAAGAAATCATTAATTCCGGACAAGAGCAATACAGTATTTCTCAAAAATCATTTAGACTAGTCTTTTATTTTCACTATAGAAGGAACAGCTGTGACCTAGGTTCTTCTAATTAGCTATAGTTAATTTATTGTTTTATAATATCGTTTAGTTGGGGAATATCAGAAGCTTAAATTTTGCAGATAATTCCGGTCAAATTAAAAACTACTTTAATGTTTAATTAAGCATTAATGAGCAGATGTAAAACTTGTCCGAAAAGATAATCCACAAATGTTCATAATAAAGTTAGAATAAATTTAGGGCGACTTCGTACAACTGCATTGATATTCAGAATATTTTGGTTCCAATTCTGATTCCAATGTAAATTATTGCCGCAACAGAAAAAAGAAAATACTTCAGGCGTTTTAGCAATTCCATGCCATTTACATTTATAATAAATGTCTTAAAAGATTTATGCAGTCTCCCTTCAATTAAAAGAAAATTTTGCATTCACAAGTAAGCGAGGGAATAAACTTTTGCCATTGAAACTTAAAATATAAATTAAAAGTAGAATCAAAAAGGCTATAATTATTTTTCCGCCAAAAGTATGCGATTTCAAAACAATATTTTAGGTTTTTAAATAAAATTGTATGTCGTCTCTTAATATTAGTCTATAAAAATATTGGATTTCTTTTCTTTTAGTTGAGTTCTTCTTTTGTGTATTGAAGAATTTGGTAAAATTTGATTATGGTTATTATGATTATTGGTTGTCTATATATGATAAAACTTACAAATAAAAACGTCTACAAATATATGCAGTTGTTCGGCTCCACTAGAGGTATTTGTATAATAAAAGCGGACAAAAACACATATTAATGTCCGGTTTATCAACATTAAGCACCATCGCATCGATAACTATCAGACTCATAAATATATGATATATGGCCCTTGTTTATAGATATACAGGGTGTTTCCTAAACATTGGTAAAAAATTCGTAGGTGATTCCTGAGGTATTTTTATGAAAAAAAGTTATTATAAACATTTGTCAAAAATGCTTCCTAAGGGAGCTACGCCCCTTCAAATGGGGCACCCTGAAGACGATTTTTCCTCCATATTTCCGAAACCGTTCATACAAAAATCATGAAAGTTGGTACATCGTACAAACTTTGAATGCTGAATCAGAATTTGAGCTCAAAGTATCAAAATTTTAATCAGGGGTGTACCATACCAGGGGGGTTGGGGGTAAAAACAACGTCATTTTTTTATGACAGGCTTACTTTACATTTTGATATCCTGATATGATACCTGGAGGTTTTTTACGTAAAAAAGGTACTCTTAGTTCATATCAATAGGGATAGTAGTTTTCGAGAAAATCGCAATTTTCTACAGTGATGCATCGGCACCCTAAAGACGGGTTTTCCTCAAAATTATTGAAACCGCTCACCGTGAAATATTGAAATTTGGGATACTTCATAAACTTTTGACGCCAAATTAGATTCTGAGCTCTAAAACTTTGATAATTTTATCAGAGGCTTATCATATTGAATTGGTTAGGGTTAAAAACAACCCAATTTTTTGATAGTAATTTATTTTTGACATTTTGATTTTAGAATTAGATCTTTGAATATTTTTTACGTAAAAAAGACACTACTTCTGGTTCACATTGATTAGGCTATTAGTTCAATTTATTCCTTCGACGCCGTTATTTACCCCTTTAAGAATACATAGGTAAGCAGTAAGTATTTTGTCGTTTGATATTTTTTTGGAGAGTCCTTAGTGTCGAAAACAGAGGGTGATAGAAATGCTTTTCGAAAAACAAGAATAATACAAACTATTTTATTATCGAAATATTCATTAATTTAATTTTTTTTCGTATTACTTCACAAAAATTGTTGAAAATGACCACCATCTGCTAGGATACATGAATCTAGTCTTCGCCTCATTGACTGACGAACTCTTTCAAATATGGCAGACGCAGACGCAGACGCAGACGCAGACACAGACACACACACACACACACACACACACACACACACACACACACACACACACACACACACACACACACACACACACACACACACACACACACACACACACACACACACACACACACACACACACACACACACACACACACACACACACACACACACACACACACACACACACACACACACACACACACACACACACACACACACACACACACACACACACACACACACACACACACACACACACACACACACACACACACACACACACACACACACACACACACACACACACACACACACACACACACACACACACACACACACACACACACACACACACACACACACACACACACACACACACACACACACACACACACACACACACACACACACACACACACACACACACACACACACACACACACACACACACACACACACACACACACACACACACACACACACACACACACACACACACACACACACACACACACACACACACACACACACACACACACACACACACACACACACACACACACACACACACACACACACACACACACACACACACACACACACACACACACACACACACACACACACACACACACACACACACACACACACACACACACACACACACACACACACACACACACACACACACACACACACACACACACACACACACACACACACACACACACACACACACACACACACACACACACACACACACACACACACACACACACACACACACACACACACACACACACACACACACACACACACACACACACACACACACACACACACACACACACACACACACACACACACACACACACACACACACACACACACACACACACACACACACACACACACACACACACACACACACACACACACACACACACACACACACACACACACACACACACACACACACACACACACACACACACACACACACACACACACACACACACACACACACACACACACACACACACACACACACACACACACACACACACACACACACACACACACACACACACACACACACACACACACACACACACACACACACACACACACACACACACACACACACACACACACACACACACACACACACACACACACACACACACACACACACACACACACACACACACACACACACACACACACACACACACACACACACACACATATACACGCCTCGTAATAGTTGTGACAACGCATGAATAAGCATCAATTATGACACATTTGATCAAATATGCGCTGTTAGATGCGCCATCGTACAGCGGTGCAGGCAAACTTTGATTTTTAGGAATACCTTCCATAGGAAGGAATCTGTGATGAATTTTCACTTGTGACACCATTGTCATAAGAATTCGATTACATGAAATGTGTAAATGTGTTGTTATTAATATTCCAATGCATGATATGTGTTAACTCGCGTCGTCGTAATTATAATGTTTCTGACAAACGTGTAAGCACATTGTTGCCAAGTCGAAATAAGTGAGTGATATTTAGGAATTTTTTTATATTTTATCATTTTTGTTTGTTCGGCTAGGGCATAACTAACTTATTTCCTCAGTAAATAATAAAGGTTGGGGCTTCAAATAGAAGGAGCAACTTTTTAAAAACCGTAAAAATCTAGTTTTGTCTTTTTGTATGCTTTTAGGTATCGGGTGATTATATTTTGCATCCCTCCTTATCTCAGTTATTTATATAAATAGAAAAAGTTCCAATACAAAAGATATACATACAGTGCGATTCCAATATATATAAATATATATATATTTTTTTTTTTTTTACATGGAACACCCTGTATATTTTAGATTGTAGATGAAAGTGTGATTGTGTTTAGCATACCCTGTGTTCAAATTCAACTGTTTTTCAACATTGCAACCAGAAAAGTGGTACTTTACCAGCTGTAAAAGGAAAGAGCAAAATACTGAAAAAATCTATATTTCCAGCTTAACCGGAAATTAATCTCAGTAGAAAAGTCGATGAACAGTAAGGTAGAAAGTGCAACCCGTTTTGTTCCAATCTTTTGATTTTACAGCCCTTTGAATAGGTTAAAATGCCACTTTTCAGGTCACCATATTTAAAATACAGTTAAATTTAGAGATAGGGTATGCTAGATAAAATATGCTCAGAATTTTATCTAGAATCCGAAAAATATACAGGATATTCCATTTAAAAAAACACAACTTTCGGTGATTGCCAACTTATGAGCATTCCTTTGTATATGAAAATAATTTCGCGCCCTCGTGTTGTGAGAAGTGAGGATGTTAATAGAGAGTAAGGCATAAAATGTAAATTTTCAAATAAAATATGCTATTTTTCTTACGTCGGTAAATTTATGCAAGAACATCACAAAGATCTATTTTCAATAGAGGACAAGCAAAAATATTAATTATTAATTGTGGCAGGTACAGGGTTCCTCCTATTTAGACAAAATCTCATGGATTTATTATAAAATACAAAAAATAATTTTAATTACAGAAATGTAGGGTTTCTCTGGAATCGTAAGAATTCGGTAATAACAAAAACAAATGAACATGTAAAGCTGTTAGAACTTAACAACCTTGTATATCACTAAATGATTGGTTTGTACTTGAAATATATGAATTTTTTATACTTAAAATTTTCACGTATTTTCGGAGTTCTTTTTTTGATAATATCAATTGATAATAAAATTTGACTTTGAATAGCTGTCAAATTTCATTAATTCCAACGGATGAAGTTGAAGTAAAACAGCTTGTAGTTTCTCACCTTAGTTTTTGAAAGTATCCAGTCCCAGTTGCTTTTAAGTCTAATACGAAATGCCAGCACGAGGCTGTCAAGTTTACACTATCATCATTAGAAAAAAGGTACTATGAAATACATCCCACATAGCAAGGAAAGTATATTCACATTCGTATCATATAACATGCGTATTCTATTACGAATATGTAATTCATTTTTTATAAATATATAGTGCGGGACACGAAAGAAATCCGGGCGGAGTCAATCGGTTTAGGAAGGTCGGCCAAGAAATCTCTTTAAACCAGTGGTGTCCCGTCCTTCTTTAAATAATATGGCATTCCTTTCCTATACACCCACTTCAGATAATTAAAAAATGTAACTATGCTTAATGAACTTTTATCTATATTTGTTTTCTTTGTACCGCACTTCTATATCTCTTTTGTGTTGTAAAAACGACGAACTTTGGAATTTTAAAATGATTTAATTTTGATTTTTCTTCATCGATTTACCTATAAATATATTTTTTCTTGAGTTCTGCCATTAACGGTTCCCGGGCTACTGCCTACGTCCACTGTTATTGGACCATCCAGTATAGTGATACACGATTTACAAGTCCAAATTTTACAAGGGCAGCCAGCATCAGATCCAGTGAACGAGATTTATGTAAATTTTAATTTATGCAGTTCGACTTTGGGCTACTCGGGTATGCCAAAAGTGGCCGTCTGTCTCCGTTTGTCATATTACTTTATACAGGGGCCGTCATTGTGAAATACTATACAGGGCGTTTCCAAATTGCGTGCTGATGTTAAAAGAAGTGTTTTTATGTCCTAAAAG
The DNA here is from genome assembly GCA_030620095.1 of Kuschelorhynchus macadamiae. Lineage (NCBI taxonomy): Eukaryota > Metazoa > Arthropoda > Insecta > Coleoptera > Curculionidae > Kuschelorhynchus > Kuschelorhynchus macadamiae. Next base: position 167,610 of record JAUTXW010000448.1, read on the forward strand.
TCTTAACTTTTGAGATACAGGATGGTTTTTGACACCCGGTATTGAGCAGAAAATTAATTATTTTGAAGCAGTTTATTGACAGCTACTTTATAAACAGTTTTACAAAATATATGAAAAAAAAACTAAGCCATTTTTGAGGTTGACGGCTGTGATTCTAATGGTTCGATTCCTTCTAAATCGTCTTCCTCTGAAAATGATGAGGTTTCGTCGTCACTTCTAATTTTCAGCCGATATTGAGTCAATCGCTTCTAATGTTATTTTATTTAAATCTTTAATTGAAAGTTCACCGGTGTTGCGGTCTCGAATATATTTTTTTACTCCTGCCCATGCAAGTTCAATAGGGTTGAGGTCGCACATGAATGGAGGCAGCCTTAAAGGTGTATGACCGAGGTTACGTAAAAGACCGTCAATTTTATACTTTTTTTCTCTAGGCTTGTTGGCTGATATTACTTCTTATAATTGATATTTTCTCCATGTTGGATCACAAACAAGATTGTTCGATTTAAACCACGATATCATATGAGCTTTTGTAGAGAGTTCTACGTGAGAATGATAAGACCCATTATCCATTACCACGACTGATTTGGAAGGAATGTTAGGTAGAAGCTTCTCGAGCAACCACTTTTCAAAATTATCTCTGTTCGTCTATCAATGATAGTCTCCAGTTGTTAGTCCCGAGCGAAAAACTAAAGCATCACCTGGAACAAATCCGGCTTCTGAACCAGCATGAACTATAATAAAGCGGATTCCCTGAACAACACCTGTAACACTTTCACTTGGCCAGCATTTGTTCACTGTCATATCATTATCTACCCAGGTTTCGTCTAGATACACAATATTGCGTCTTTCTTGCCTATATTGACTTACAGTTGATAGATATTTCACCCAGCAGTGAAAAATATTTGGTCTCTCAATGAGCAATTTTCGTTTATTTTGGCACTTGCGCCAAACAAAACCATTTGATCGTAAAAACCGATTTAAGGTTTTATACCCGTACGGAAAATCTATTTTGTTCTTTACAGCACGAAGTAGGGGTTTGCTGGTCGGAACCTTCTTCAAGTTTATATAAAAATCCTCTATTGTTCGTCGAATTACTTGAAAATCAGCATTTTCAATTTTATCTTTGTATGATAATCGGAGTCTTTTTTTACCAGATTTTAAAGGTGAAGTAGAACATGAGCAATCATTATGTTCTCTTTGAATTTTTCTTACACTACTTTCTGAAACACCAGTGTAAAATGCAGCGCGTTCTGTTCGATTTTGAATTGGAATAGTCAAACTATTATTTTCAGCTTCTCTAGAACAGGCCTCTATAACGCTCGCAATAACTTCACGTGCACCGCTTCGAATTTTTTTTCCTCTTTTGCTCGCCATCGTTACTTCGAAACAATAATTCAAATTCAACGCAACGCATTTATATATAAATGAAAACAAATGCTCGAAATGTATAGGCGCCACTGGAAATAGCTAGAACCTTCTAGCGGCAAGTGCATGGAGACTCTAGGCACATTCCAATTACAAGTGGACCAGTGCGAAATTTACTAAATAGTCCATTAAATTTCCGTACCGCTTAGCTGGCTCACTTTATAGGTGAAGCGGCAGACTATTACAACGAATAAAATAACATAAAATTTATTTGCGTACACAAATTTTCTTTCGTGCCCGCACTATAACTTTGGCATGTTATTTTTACAGAATTTAGGAACATACATAGCACATACATAGGTTTTTTTGAAGGATGGTAACACCGAACAGTTGGTGATACGATTTCGGCGACAAGTGACATTTGAAATCTATTTTTGTTATTGTAAATTAAAGTAACTATTGCCTATTGTTTAGAGACAGAAATCTCATAAAATCTTTTCAGTGAAAAATGTGTTATACGTACTATTTAACTAAGTGACTTGAATTGTATTTAAAACAGTAAGTTGTTAATTAATTGTTTAGTAGGTTTAAAGGTTAGTTTGTAGGTAAACCAATAGTTGAAATTCACCAAAAAGATGTATATGGTAACATCAACAATGAACACTAAGGCTAGTCAAAGTGAAACAGCGGATGATGGGTTGTATACTGAAAAATAATAAGTAAGTTTAATTTGATTGCAACCATTTTTCAATTAAATTTTATTATATTATGATAATAATGTTTCTTTTTAAATAAATCGAAATAATTAAAAACATTATGCTAGGGGATCTAATTCTCTATTTTCTTTAGATATAGGTATAGGTATATTTCTTAGGTTAGGTATAGGTAGCATTTCAATCTACCAGTGTTTAAACATGTGTCTAGGATTAATTATTACAAAGTTATACAATGTGTCCAAGATGAGGAGGCTCAGTATGAGCATCTTGGAAATGGTAAAAGTTATGAAGTCTGTTAGAAGGAAAGTTAGGCAGTTCGGAAAGTCAAAACACATATCTGAAATTTTATTAATTTTTTGAAAGCTCTTTAGACCATGAATATAAACATGTATCACACTTGACCTTTAAATAAATATTTTGTAAGTTTCCCTTAAAAGCCATCGGGAAAGAGGGAAGTATTACTTTTGTAGTGGGAGTACCTGAAAGTTATTTGTATTAAGTGCCATACATGGTTCTGTTCAGGACTTTCAAAAAATGCAGGTCTGTATTTAAAGTAAATATATGCATAACGGTGGCTCAAAGACAAAACTTCAAATAAAATTAATAAGGCTCTCTTAAAGCTAATTAAGATTTCGTATGGGGAATTGCTTTTGGTTTTATTCTAACTTTAATAATAGGTCTTAAAAATAAAGTTTAAAAATCTGATTTTTTTTTAAATAACTCAAAAATTAAAAATCGTATTAATTTTTTTTTAGTGTCACTTTTCAAGTCCTCTAATTGTTCAACTCTCATGATCTTAAACTGTTACTATTTTTAATTAAGAAGCAGCTTTGAATATGAATCTATTTTTTTTTCTTTCAGAGAGAATACGCCACTGTAGCTGCATGAAAATAATAATCTTCACATATTATCTGCATTATGTTTTAAAATATTATATTTATTGAAGAATATATATTTTTTCAGTCATAGATTTACATTTACTAATTTTATTTGAGCGCGACGGTACTGGGTTTTCAGTTATAAATGCAATCCCCTGTTAACTTTCATTTTTTTACAAATACAAAAAAAATTTGAACACAAAAGTTTCTTCAAATTGTACGAATTATTTTTAGTGTAGTTTGGAGATATATAGGATGTTTCGTTTTTCTAGAGGCAGCCTTAACTAATTTTTTGTAACATGTAACATCCTGTATATTGTCGACTAAAATGAAACAGTTTTTCATTCCAATTCCGACGATATCGGGTTGATCCATATTTGCTTAAGTAGTTTTTGAAATACTTCGATTTAAAATGTTATTAATTTTGATTGACGCTTGGCGATACTATTATTATTATTAATAGCCATCTATTTATTAATATTCCGAAAACTACTAAATGAAATATCAACATGGAATTTGGAGATGAAAATCTGTTTCATTTTAGTCGACAATATACAGGGTATAGGTATATACCTGACTCCAGAAAAACGAAACATCCTATATATCTGCAAACTTAACCAAAAATAATTCGCACAATTTGAAGAGTTTCGTATTAAAATTTTTTTTTGTATCTGTAGAAAAATGAAAGTTGAATCAGAGAATAGGGGATTCCATTCGTAACCAAAAATTCTGTACCATTCTTAAACATTATCATATACTTTGCATATGCAAGGAATTACATTGCAATTGGATTCAATGAAAAGTACTTGAAATGGAATTGGAACGCTATATGCATTGCATTGCAATTCCAATTTAAGTACTTTTCATTGAAGCAGCATGTCAGATTTGGTGTGTTGTATTATCTTGTTGCTAAAGATGGATGGGTTTAAGGTGCTAAGGAAAACACAATAAAAACTTTGTTAGTTGTATTCGGATATGCCAGAAACAAACGTTTCAGGATGTCATCCCACATTTAAAAAACATGTGCGATATTAAAAAACGTATAAATCTAACTTTATAAAAAAAGATATAAATATGAAGTATCAAAAAATATAAAAGAAAAAACTTTAAAACAATCGATTACAGCTTCTTTGATCTTAGTTTTTTCAATTTATCCAATTGATTTTTCATACAAAATTTTACGTCAGTCCATGATCTTCGCGCGAGTATCTCATTATTTTCTTCAATACATTTGGTACAATCCTCTTTTATGGATACAGTGCCTCGTTTGATTGCACTTTAAAAAAAATTTAAAACGGCCGCCTTTTCTTCGGAAGACCAAGTTCGTCGAACATTGGTTTTTGATTTAGCTACTGCCTCTCCTAAAATCATATTTTATCATAACTATCCGTACGTAATCTAATACAAATTACATAAACTAATGTTTTAACTTTTATTTAGGGAGTTTCATAAAATGTAGGCCAACGTTTAAAGAGAGATTATTTTAAGAAAATAAGACTAGAAGTTTATATGAAGATGGATCCGCAAAAGCTTCGTTTTCGAGCTACAGGGTTGTTTTTTCTATACATAATTTTAATAACATTGTCTAAGGATTTTTTTGTCACGAGAAGTTCGAATTTGAATGACTTTTACGTATAAGGAGTGCCGCTTATACGTCTATTTATTCTTTTGAAGAGTCATATTTTTTGTAGAAGCTTGTATTACGTTTTGTTTTAAATTTCTCGAAAAAGGTTGTTGATAGGTTAACATAAAAATTATATAGAAACATATTTTTTGCTTAGGAATACAGAGGCACATACAGGAAAGCAATGACTTTTTAAGACAGTGAAAAAACATGTAGGTGCACCCCTTATAAGTAACAACCGTACCAAAATCATATTAGAATTTCTCATATCAAAAAACCCCAAGTACCGCATTTCCTTTGTATTCAAATTTACATTATTTCAAAAATTATTTAAAAATAACAAAAATTTAATTTTGATACCCCATATAGCTCGAAAACGAAGCGTTTGCAGAGCCATGTTCATATAAACGTTTTCTTATTTTCTTACAGAGAATTTCTTTTTAAACTTTTTTGAGACGCCCTCCATACTTACTAGGTGCAACCTGGGCGACAGATGATACTCGTAGGCCTAAAGTGACCCTTGTTTTCTTGATCGCACCTGAATATTCTGAAAACAAATGAAGGTATTTTTATGATTAATAGCGATACTTTTATGATGACTCTATAGGTGTGTTGTAAAGGTCGCAAAAACAAAGTAGCTACAAAGTTGCTTTTTTCCAAATTAAAAAATACATGGTGTTTGCATAATGCTCAGTCAACAACCTATATTGAAAAATGATGAGAGAATATCAATATCACGCTTGGACTTTCAAAAAAAGTAGGTATTTTTCTTTAACTGGTTTTAATATACGCCACACTTTTATTTGTATTATTTGAGTACTCTGCATGTACTTTTTTTACTCTTTTAGGGCATAAGTAGAAAGCAAGATTCACAATTTTGTTAGCATCCAAAAAGTTTTTTGGCCTCCGTTCTGAGCAGTCAAAACTATTGTTACCGCACTGGTGTGGTAAACTAGTATCTGTGGAAAAGATATTATTACTTTGTATTTGTATTCCTCATTGTCAATGTTATTATCATTTTGTTTTCTTTGGATTTAATTTTAAAATAAAACATACACAACACGTTCAATGTTCCATAATTTCATTTTAAAGTAAAATTATTGAGGTTAGTAATAAAAAAATATATCCCACACAACCTTTTCTGCTTCGTTGGTATGTTTATAATCTTCTTTAATAGGGAGCGACAAAATTTGACATTGTGTTCAATTTGACTAAACTCTTATTCAAAAAGACCCAGAAAAAATTATATTGTAATATTCGCTGTTTCATTCACTGCGCTGTATGGCAAGAGGCTCTGACCTGTTGGAACCATATCTGAACATCTATACCTCCCGATTAATCCTACAAATTAATGTGATATTCAGTACAGCTTCGTTTTGAAACAAATAACCGCATACATGCGGTAAAATATTAGTGAAAACTTCTTAGGGAAACGAATATTTATTTTCCGCAATGATTAAAATAAAACGTTGCAATTCGGAACATTTTTAAGGGTTCAAAAGTACTGATTACATATAAGTATATATCTATTAAAAAGTTCAGAACAAACTAAATTTGGAATTTAAACCAGCTTCGCTGCTCGCCCCCACTCTTAATTTTTTATTAAAATTCCAAACTGGTTTTTAAATTGAAATCTACACCTGCAAATACCGCTAAAACGACATATTTCTGGATTTTTTTTTACTACGAGCCCAAGATCATAATTCTTACAAAATGTCCAATAGATTCATAAATTGAAACTTGTATATCGTGAATACCCACGAACCCATAAAAAATATTCGATTTTTCGATTTATTTTATTTTTACCCCTTTTGCTTGTAACTTAAAACTTACGCGTATTTTTACTAAAAGCACAAACTGGTTTTATTACTAAGATTTATTTACTCACTATCCTACTAGAAGAAATCATTACAGGACTATTTATGAAAATTCTATTTTTCACCAATTAACCCCCCGTTTCAGCCTTTTTCCCAAACCAACTTTACCCAAAATTAATCCGATTCATTCTCATGAAAATGTGTTTTGCTACTCCCCGCTTTAAATGTAGCCCTAAAATTTATATGATGCTCGATGTCTCGATTTATCTTAATTTTTATCACTTCTCCTTGATTAACCTTTACTCCTATTTTTACTAAAAAAACCCAACTGGTTTTATCGTCAAAATTTGTTTAACCAAAATCCTACTAGAAGAAATCAATAAGCGATTATTCACGAAAAAAAAATCTATTTTTCTATTAATCTCCCGTTTTAACCTTTTTCCTTAAATCGATTTTTCGGTCTCATGAAAATGTATTTTACTCCCCCCTTTAAACGTACCTCCTCGAATTTTATTAAAATTTCGCAATGAAATCTGCATACTCGAAAATCTTATTTTCACAATTAACCTCTACTTTTTGATCCATATCCATATCGGCTGGAATATAACGAGATCTTTCTGCTGGCTAGAATGATTTGTCTTTAGCGAGAGAAGTAAAACAAGAAAATAAACAATAATTTTCCAATGTATTTGTTTAAGCCTAAACCTACCATAAAATCGTTATAATGTTCTTAATCCAAACTACCTACCTAATCTAAAACGTACTATCAAATTTTATTTTTACCAATCGGTTACAGGCTCGGAGCTCTGTCTATAACCTCACATTGTTTCTCAGGTTAATATTATTAACGTGGCGCTTATAATTAATAAAATATGGCATTCAAATATTTAAATAACATAAAATACTTACCTTATTTAATATTTAACTAAATCACCTGCAAAATGGTAAACACAATTTCAAAAAACAAGACCTCTCCAATTCAAGCTTAATATAACCCGCATTACCGGTTTAATAATAGTCGCATATTAGTCGTTGTATTTAACCTTGAACAGTCTAGTTAAATACGGCAACATAGCACGTTGAAGTAGATGGCGCCACTACCTTTGCTCGAAGGGAGTTGTTATAATTATGAATGTGTGTACAATGTGAATAACAATCAATTATGACGACTTTTACACAGTTTTAATAAATTTCAGGTATCTTTATAAGCAATTATATATAAGGTTAAAAATGTATGGGAAGATGTCGCTACTAACTTTATGTAGGTTCTTAACTAATCAGAAAATATACTGGTTCATTTTATGCATAGAAAACTCCATTTAAAATTGTGACAACGCGTGTAAGTTGCCACAATTTTAGGAGGTGTTAGAGTACAGGAATATTCACACACAAGTTGTCACAAGTATAGTGGCACACACACACACACACACACACACACACACACACACACACACACACACACACACACACACACACACACACACACACACACACACACACACACACACACACACACACACACACACACACACACACACACACACACACACACACACACACACACACACACACACACACACACACACACACACACACACACACACACACACACACACACACACACACACACACACACACACACACACACACACACACACACACACACACACACACACACACACACACACACACACACACACACACACACACACACACACACACACACACACACACACACACACACACACACACACACACACACACACACACACACACACACACACACACACACACACACACACACACACACACACACACACACACACACACACACACACACACACACACACACACACACACACACACACACACACACACACACACACACACACACACACACACACACACACACACACACACACACACACACACACACACACACACACACACACACACACACACACACACACACACACACACACACACACACACACACACACACACACACACACACACACACACACACACACACACACACACACACACACACACACACACACACACACACACACACACACACACACACACACACACACACACACACACACACACACACACACACACACACACACACACACACACACACACACACACACAATCACTACTTGATCTTCTCATTCGCGGTATTTATAAAGCTTGCGAGTCCGACCCGCATGCACATCCAAACCTCTGGCAAACATTGAATGCAAATAAGACGGCTGACAACACTTTTTTATTTTATATACACTTATGGCCATTTAGGCACGGTATCTTTCATCTAATCTTAGCCAGCCATATTCTAAATATTTCTCACTAATATAATCGAATTTTTTAAGTTCAAACGCATACCTAATACATGGATTTTGGATTTTGTGTAAAGTATTTTTATTTCTATTGAGAATAGCAGGCCAGTACGCAATTCTGTAATATGTTAATAAGGATAGAATTAGTGAGTCGCACAGCCTTAACTTTATTTTAACTTAAAGAATATCATTACTAAGATATAAAGTTTATAATATGATTCGGGTCTCATCAGCATATTGATGTACAGAACAGAAATTGATAAAAGTAGAAATATCAAAGTTATAGACCGAGAAAAGCAGATGGCCTAAAATGCTGCCTTGCGAGACATCTTGTTTAACTAAAATGAAATTAGAAACATTTCCATCGATAGACTTTTTTTAGAAACTAGATTTTTAGAAACTTAGTATTTTATCTAAGAACGAAAAATTTTAATTTTTTAAATAAGATATCATGATTAAGAGCATCAAATACTTTATTAAAAGGGAGTAACACTAAACAAGTATTAAGCTATAATGCCGTTGTTCTGCTGTGATTCCAACGAAATCCCGACTATATTGAGGATAATATTTTAAAGTTCATTAAAATCTCGTCGATTTGCTGCTAAATTAACTTTTCCAAAATTTTGGAAGCAGTGGAGAGAATACTTGTAGGTGTGAAGTGAGAAATATCACTTAGATTACTATTTTTTTGTAAAGGAATAATATTAGCAAATTTTCAGGAAAGCTCACGCTAGTTAGACACACATTATTTAAAATAAATAATGTAAATACATCGATCAAGTGAGAAAAAACAAAAGATAACTTTTTTAAATCTACGTTGTCTGAACCAGCAGATTCTATTTTAATTTTTTTAGAAATGTTTTTACGGCAGTATCGGAACTAACTTCATGAAAGTAAATTTAGTAAAGTCTCCAAGTTGACTATTATACTGAGTCTTGAAAAAGTTATCAAACATACCTCTATTCTGACAAGTTGGTATACTTTCTAAAAAATAATTATTAACTCGTCTGGGCCAGCCAAGCCAGTGTCAGCTGTTTCTAAAACACTATTTATCATTAAACATCGCAAAGTTGTCCAAAATTCTTTCGAATTTGTTTTAAACTTAAAATTAAGAAATGTTTTCTCTTCTTGACGAACAGAAAAAAATTTCGCAAATTTTTATACTTCACCCAGTTTGCCTCTGTTTTGTTTTGTGTTGTCAACAACGGGGCAGGGGCGTTCGAATTCTAATCTAGCATTAATCAATGGTGCATACACATCGAAAACACCTAATATATTACTATTCCAAAGTTCAACCATTTCGTCTACGGATTCAAACAAATACAGCATTTAAATCAGTCAAAAATAAATCATAATTAAAGCTTTTTAATTGCCTAAAAGTACAAATTTAAGTTAATTTTTATCTTGTTCAATTCTTAAAGAACATTCTGCTAATGAGTGGTCTGATATTATCTATAGGGATATCATTGCAGTCACTAACCAAGTTCTTTGCTGAACATACTGTAACTTCTATAAAGGTAAGTTATTACTACTTCTAGTTGAATTTATGACTATTTGCGATTAACTATAGGTCTCATTAAATATCCTAATCAATTTGAGGCTATTAGAATCCCAATAAGGTCTTTAGAGTTTCCACTGCATGTCGCAAGAACTCATTGGGCGATCTATACAAAGTGTTAAAACAAATATTATTTCCGTTTACTTTAGTTACAGTTTAGCCAGAAAGATTCTAATGAGTCATTAGCGGTAGGAGCATCTAAAACTTTACTAAATTTAAGGGATTCTTTTATAAAAAGAACGACTTCGACATCCCTTGCTGATTTACGATCGCATCTTACAATCTTATAATCATTTAGTATTCCTTCATGTTTCTGACAGTCCAATAACTAAGTAATCTTCTGCGAGACCAAATTCAGAGAACAGATCGAAGCCAGTACATAATGATCTAATGTTAAAATGACAAGACTTAATTAAATTGCCTTTCATTATCGGTGAGAAAGAAAGGAAAATAAACCAGTCCTGTTTCCCAATAAAATTTAATAATTTGGTTTGTGTTTTTATCAACTTTACATAACATTAGTACAATTACTTATGAGTTCTCTCTCTGGATATAAATGTTTTATTTTGTTAAGGATCTTTCCAAATAGTAAAAATTGAAAATGAAGTGGTAAGATGTAAACCTAACGGTACATCAAGAAGCACAAACATTACTGATTATATATAGTTTAAGTTCAAAAGACGAAACGAAATCTGTAAAATGTTGTAGCGCCATTAGATCTATTCGATTGTTTACGTTTTCGTCTGGACTATTTTAGTTTATATGTTAAATATGAAACTGAAATGGTTTTTAATTTGTAGCAGAACAAGGTGAATATAGGGGAGAAGGGAAAAGGAAAATATTTAAAAAAACTATGTGCTATATCGTTTTCGGATTTTTTTGGGGTTAAAAATTCGAATTTGATCAATAATTTATATATTTTAACAACTGTACAGAAATATATAGTTATTACATAAGGGTTACGGAATAGGTTATTACTATTAAGTAAAGTTTCCTTAAAAACGTATGAGTACTGATTCAGTTTTTGGTTCTTTTTTTTTATTAAGAATACGTTAAAGGAAAACTAGATTTTTAGGTTTATTTAATATCGGCTAGGTTTTTAATATCTTTCACTTAAAATTTGCCATAGTTTATTTGTAATTGCATTTTAAATATATTTTTCTAGAAACATAATTTAATTTTTAGCACTGAATTTTTTTATATATTAAGATATTTCTATAACTTTTGTAGTTTTAATATCTATACTAAATCCTTTAAAAACTTTAATATAACACAATATTTTAAAAAGCAATAAGTTTATTTGAAATTGTTTTGCAGCAGTTCCTTATAAAACTTTAAATTTAATAATGACCCCTTTCATTTTTTTTTTGAAAAAGTAGTAGCAAAAGAAATTTTGGCGACAAAACTACCTCATTGAAGATGTAAGAGATATTATACTGTGTCAAGAAAACGATATAAATTGATTGTGATATTGTTGATTTTAAAAGTGAATGGCAAAGATGTAAAAAAAGAAAATTACTTTCAAAAAATAAAAAATGGCTTTCTCTTGATGTTTTCCCATTGTTGCTATCAAAAAATATTGCCCTGGTCCTGATCGTTCCGAAAAATGCCTTGTATGAAAGAACAAAGAGACGAAAAACAGAAAAAATAAGAAACGTCATTCCTCTTAAAGAACTTTCACACATAAGTATGAGTTTAAGAGCAGCTGCGAAAATTGCCAATGAGAAATTATCCTATACCCGTGCCCGAAAGTATATAAACTTTAATAAAAAAAATATCTTCGAAAATGGATCCGACCCAAGCTTTTTCATTATGGTTGAGGCTGGATTGTCTAGTAATCAAAATGAGATAATTCTTAGAAATAAGAAAAAACTATATCCCTGTTACACTTTGGTTCTAAAAATATTATTACCGATATAAGTGTTGAAGTCTCTTGATCTTACTTCTGAACGTTTATGTGCCTTGATTATCAAAGCCTTTGAGAGTTTGTCACCTGAAGAATGCTAAGTTTATACAGCCGGCACTACGACTACCGACAAAGTTTAAAGGATTTGCTACCGGCGCTACCGTGAACCGCCCAGCACGCGTCCAAACGACAGGGCCGCACTTAGCAACATCTTAATGGCGTCGAAGAAGAAATCTAAACCTACACAATGAATTCCGATCCAAGTGGTGATCCTGGAAATGGAAGGCCACCTGAAACCCACAATATTATTAATCCCACCACGCCAAAGTCATATGCATCAGCACAAAACGAACAACAAACCCCAAAAAAAGATTAAACTATTGATTTTAACTCTGTCGAGGATTCCAAATTTCCTGACTACATACTTGCTGTAGAACCACTTCTTGGCCCCAAAAATATTATCTTCTCATCGAGAATATCCAACAACCGCGTTTGCATCTATCTTTCCAGTAAAAGCGCAGAAAATAAATTTATAACTGAAAATAAACCTATCAAAATAAACAATGTATTACTTCACGGAAGGCGCCTAGTTACTCCATCTGAACGATTAGTAATATCAAATTCCAAATTGACTTCATCAACTCGGACTAAAATTATTATCTCCTATCTCATATACGAATAAATATTCCTGACCCAGAATATTCACATATTTTAAGCTTCTGCAGCCAAGTCTTTATATTACCAACAGAAAATTGCCAGATTCCAGATTCTTTGATAATTAATCACGAAGACACTTCATACAGAATCTACTTGTCTACAGATAATGATTGCTTTAAGTGCAAACAACAAGGGCATATTGCTTCCCAATGTCCATTGTTTTCCGATAATGAGAGAGATGTCACAGATAAACAAAGTATACCTTTAAATAAAACACCTTAAATTGACCCTTCTTCAGAGATACCTGGAATAAATGAAAATATACCTGGTTCAGAAGACGTAACGTTAAACGTAAAATTACAGAATTCCTGCCCCTCGATTAATACTGTGAGATTTTAACTGTCGTAATGCAATATGGGGTAGCCTAAATACCGACGATAGAGGAAAAAACTTGTATAAGGCCATAGACTTAGCCAACTTAATCCTACTTAATAATGGAGAATCCACCCGCTTTAACGTTTCCACAGGTGAATCCTCAGTCTTTGATCTTAGCTTATGTGATACATCCCTTGCTGCTTCCCTCCAATGGAAGGTACTTCCAATGCTATATGGTAGTGATCACTTCCCATTAACTATTACATTCTACAAAAATGGAACCTAAAACAGGCTGACTGGGCTAAATATCAAACCTTAGTTGAACACGAAATTAAGTCATTATCCATTAGTAATTCCAATGTCGATTCCTTAGTAAAAAACATTACAAATATCTTGAAAAATGCTGGAGAACAATACGTAGGGAAAACCTCAAGTAACCTTAGATATAAGAGTGTTCCTTGGTGGAATGAGCAATGCAAAACGGCCATCAGATCATGTAAAAGTACAAATACAAAAAAGAAAGGACTACAGAAAATATGCTGAATTTCAAGAGATTAAGAGCCAAAGCTAGATTTATAATTAAGAAAAGTAAAAAAGACTCTTGGACCCAATATGTATCGTCACTTACACCCTCTACTCTTCCCTCAGAAGTATGGAATAAGATTAAAAGAATATCTGGTAAAAACACTTACTCCCCTATTCACTCGATATCTAAAGACGGAGGTACTATCACAAACACCTATGATATAGCTAACTTATTTGCAAAAACATATGAATCAGTCGGCAGTTTTCTGAGGACTTTGATATGTACCGAAAAACCACAGAAAGGAACCCAATAGATTTTAGTTGCGATAAAGATTCACCTCTTAACACACTAATAACAAAAGATGAGTTAAACGATACTCTGAACAATAGTAAGAACGGAAGTCCAGGACCAGACAATATCCCTGCCATATTTCTAAATAAACTCTCCGATAAAAGTAAAGAATTTTTATTAAATATATACAACAAAATTTGGACAGAACAAGATTTTCCAATAGCTTGGTCAAAAGCAATTATTACCCCAATACCGAAAGAAAATAAGAACTTAAATAATACAGACTTATTCAGACCGATTTCCCTAACATGTGTAATATGCAAAGTCTTGGAGAAGATTGTAAATATATGATTATCTTGGCATCTTCAACGAAAAAATTTAATTATCCCAGAGCAAAGTGGTTTCCGTAGATCTAGGTCAACACAAAACAACATCATTGACGTATAGTCCGAAGTCCATGAAGCATTTGTGAACCAGCAAAAATGTATCGTCATACTTTTTGACATCCGACGTGCCTACGACACTGCCTGGAGATATCGAATTTTACAACAACTAACTTCTTGGGGAATTAAGGGCAATATGGCTAAATTTATCAACAATTTTTTGCAACAAAGAAGTTTTCAAGTAACGATAAATAACACAGTTTCAGAAGAAACTACCCTAGAAAACGGAATTCCCCAAGGCTCAGTACTTAGTACAATTCTCTTTCTTGCCGCAATAAATAACATAACAAAATATATCTCCACTCCAGTAAAATACAGACTATACACAGACGATCTTGTTTTATTAACAAAAGGGAAAAACTTGAATTCAGAGTGCAGAATCCGACAAAATAATCTTGTAAACCTGGAGCGATGGTCCAAAACCATAGAATTTCAATTCTCTTTAGATAAAACCAAATGTATTCTCTTCTCGAGACATGCCGAAAATGTCTCGCCATTACTGAGACTCAACGGGAAAACGTTAAAATTTTATGAAAATACAAAATTTCTGAGAATGATATTCGATAATAAGCACACATGGAAACCACACATTCAAAACTTTATATCGTCATGCCATAAGGGACTAAACATTCCAAAAATCTTGTCCAGCCGATCGTGGGGAGCCGACACCAATATTCTCTTGATAATATTCAGAACCTTAATCAGAACACGAATTGACTACGACTCCATAGCTTATGATTCCGCATCAAACTCTACTCTAAAACTTCTGGATACACTTCATAATTCAGCTATTCGCATAGCGTTAGGCGCCTTCCGCACAAGCCCTATAGAGAGTCTACTTTGCCAAGCTGCATAACCTCCTCTGAGACTTCGAAGAGCCTACCTTGCTTTGTCATACGCCACGACATTAGCAATTCACCCCAATAAGCCGACCCATCACAATGTGTTTGCAAACCGCTATAATGCTCTTTACACTAGCAAAACCAGATGCAGACCTGTATTTTATGAACGAATAAGTCGATACCAATCTAATTTTCAAATTTCATTTCCAAGATGACCGCTTTTTACCCCCTCCATGGACCATTCAAAAGCCCTTTATCGTGACATAGCTCTGCTAGTACAACAAAGAAGAAACTCCTCATGATTTAATTAAATTGGAACTACAGTTGATACTAAACAATCTACCTGAAGGAGACAAAATCTATACTGACGCATCATAGTCCACCAAAGGAACGGGTGCTGCAGTTGTTATCCCCAACATGACTCTTAAATTCAAACTCACGCAATATACGGGTACGTATACGGCAGAACATTACGCAATAGTACAGGCTTTAATTTATACACAACAAGGTAACTGTACATTTTCAGTGATCCCTTCACACTCGCTTAGCTCTATAAAAGCAATCCAATACCCCTTTTCCAAAGATCCCTTAGTCTAAAGAGTCTATAGAGTTATTTACAATCTCCAAGCAGAAAGAAGAAAGGTGGTATTTATACGGGTTCCATCACACATAGGAATAACTGGTAACGAACTAGCCGACACAGCTACTAGGGCTGCCACGGAAGATCCCAACTCAATTGCTGTTTCAAACACACTAAGCAGTGATTTTAACTTATTTTAAGTGCTACATCAAAAACGAGACAATATCCTCATGGCAACAGGAATGGGACAGAACGTCATCCAAACTTCGTACGTGTAAACCCAGTGTTCGAAAATGGGACTGCAACTTAAGTAATCGAAAAGACCAAACAATTATCAATAGTCATACAAGACTAACTCACGGTTATCTGATCTCCAAAGAGGATCAACCTGTTTGCGGGATAGGTTCGGTAACTTTATCAGTGCAATATATATTAGTAGACTGCCCAAAGTTCGCCGAAGAAAGACTTAAATACCAAATCCAGGATAACGTAAAAGACATCCTTAACAAAAATCTAAACAATGTGTTAAATTTTCTCAAAGATTGTAATCTATACCATCACATATAATTTATAATTGTAATAATTAACCTCAACTGTGTTACGCGCTAAACAAATAAATAAATAAATAATAAAGAATGCTAACAACTATGTTTGGTCTCAAAATGGGGGTGTCCTGAAATCAGTGTAACCAAAATTTTGAGGTTCACACCAATAGCGACGCACAATTATTTTTAAATTTATTTGTACAGATAGGAAAGTAACAAACAAGAAACCCAAAAGAAAACATGCGGAATGATGTGGACGTCATAAGGCAGGATTTGGTAACACAAACAAAGGCAATTTATTAAGTAGATTTTTTGAAATCTCTGAATCATCTAACAGAATAACAGGCACCAACACTGACCTGAAAAATGTAAAATTGTTTTTAAAATAAATATAAAATTATTCAATGAATTGACTTTAGGAACTATGTGGAATTATATGGATGGTGTCCTA
Source organism: Kuschelorhynchus macadamiae (assembly GCA_030620095.1). Lineage (NCBI taxonomy): Eukaryota > Metazoa > Arthropoda > Insecta > Coleoptera > Curculionidae > Kuschelorhynchus > Kuschelorhynchus macadamiae. The sequence goes on from JAUTXW010000448.1 coordinate 184,526, forward strand.
TGGCTCAACAATTCACAAAGTTTTGATTCACGGAAGCTAAATAATAAATGAAGCACTGTTGCTCATAGGGCAGCTCTCAGAAGAGGCTGCGGAGAACCGTAACAAGCAATTTAAGAAGTTCGGAGAAAACTTTTCTAGAAAAATTTCCCATAAATCTTCCAATAATGATATTTGTAACAGTTTGCTTATAACTTCAAACCCTATATTAACATCTATGTGTCCTCTTCGATAAATCATCAGATCAGATGTTACTATGTGGTGTAGATAGTAACATATATAAATATTTGGACTCACATTACACTTTTGATGATTAACTCACGTTTTTTATTTTCGTTTGCATTTTATTTCTATATATAAGTAAATACCTAACGTTGTAATAATATACTTTTTTTGTGCATTTTCCTTTTGTCCAGTTATTCACGTACGTAATTTATATACTGTGATAATACTAAAATTTTCTAGAAACTAGCTTTGTAAATATGGAAAATGAATACCAATAATTAATCCGATGTTTTTGGGCCACTTTGTTTCCATTGATGTATTATAGTAACGAACGTTAATCGGTTAGCCAATAAGACGACTTACGAATTTAAATAAAAACTTGCAGCTATTTAAAATCCATATGGCAGATAAGATGATGCTTTACCAAAAAATATTTATTTAATGTTCTAAGATTTAAGATGATACTGTATATATTTTTGAGATAAACTTAAAATTATAATATAAATAGAAAAATATATTACTTGAAGTGAAACTGAATCAAAATTATTAATTCTTTTTGTGTGAAGCGGTTTACCAAAAATACACAAACCAGGGGTTCCCATATTGTTAGTTCTATAAATTCACCTTTATAAAACTAGAAAAATATGTTTTTGAGATAATAAAAATAATATATAAAAAAATAAACAAACAGTTACGAAATTGTTTAAGAGGATTTATTATTTAAAAGCAAAATATTTTTGGGCTATTTCGCCCGCCGAGAGAAAGTTTAACCCCGTGTTTAACAACTAGAAAAATTGAAAATTTAATTTTTAAATTTCTTATGATATACAACATCTTGTACACAATAATAGGAAAATAAAATCTGGGTAAGAACAAGTGAAGCTCTATTGGGACACAATACAATTTCATTGACTAATTAAAAAATCTAAAATTAATAATAAGAAAGTTTCCCATGATGTCAAATTTTTACGCTCCATATATGCATTGCTTTGTCACCGAAGTTACACAGGTAAGCTAAATTTCGGCCCAATGGGATGGCAGTAAGTGCTTAAAAAATAGTTTAAAAATTTTGAATCGGAGGGACACACGAAGAAAGCACTTTAAATAAAAACTTGTAAAAAAAACCTTTAAATTTACATTTAGTTAAAAATTTGCAGTTTTTAAATACATTTCTGATTTTAAAAAAGATATTATTTGTCGCTTTTCATTATTTTTCAATTTTTTTAGCGGCTGAAGACGAGGCTAGACTTTTCCTTGAAACGTCCCAAAAACTTTTTCTTTTGCAGTTTCGATCCTTTTGTACCTTAACTGCGAACTCAAAACTGAAATATGAAATTCAATCATAGAAGGTGAGAGTTCTTTAAAAATATGTTTAATTTTTTTTTTGAGCGTGAAATAGCCTAAAATTATTTTTGTTATAAAAGAATATTCATATATTCATTTCACTACATTCCCCCGAGAAATTCGTACTCGATAAAAGCGACATAATAGCTATGCTATTATATCGCTATATCCCAGCTTTCACATCGATAAAGAATTGAAAAGGAAAGGCATATACATACATATATTGAAGAGTCACAATACAACATAACGAACTTTGCTGCGCTCGATTTTTTATTGGAAACCTCTTGGTTTTTTCGCAACTTAAGCATTTTTATGCCAAAGAAATATTGTTGTTAATATTTTGTGTTTAAATTTATCGGAGGCTGATTATTCTACTCGATGAGATACAGAACCACTTAAACATTTTTTTTATTTAATGTATAATTAAATATGTTTACGTTACGAATGAGACAAAAAGTTTCCATTAAAAAAATCAAATTCTAAAACAAACGCATAGTTTGTAGCCAGCCCAGCAACGTGTCAAACAATTCTCACTTTGTATCGTTTTTTTTTTACACAACTTCTGTTTCTGTTTATCTAATATCAAATGTCTGTTGTGATTAATAACAGGACACTTTTTTAAACCACCAAAACATACTATTTCATTCATACATTAATATATAGTTTTCAGTTGGTTATTTACCATTCGCTAATATTATAGTTTTTAATATCAATACCTCGAAGATGTTTAAAATTACATAATTTTAAATGTAAAAATAATAAATGAGTTCTACTATTTAACTTAGTTAAAATTTTACTTAATTGTAATGAATGTTTTACTATTAAAATGTATTTTTACACTACTACATGTAAAAAAAACATTTTAATAATATAAGTGTAATACGAATTTACAAAACATTCGTGAAAAGAACTACGCGAACGTTCACATCCGTGAAAATTCAGTATGCATCTAAATTTTACTAAAAAGTTGGTGTACTATTTCACAATTTGTTGTAATTTTACTCGACGGCACGTAACGTTGGCCAAAAGCGAGAGAAAATAAAAGAAAAAAAAATGTTAAGATCCAACCTCAAATTTACACTTTTATTACCCTTATCCATTACTCGTTTGGAAGTGCATGGTAATTTTTAAGTTTAAGTTGGTTTAGTGCACGTTTTAGTGTAAAAAATAATATATCCTGTAAAACTAGATGTCGTTTGGTTGTAGTAATTTTTAAAGTGCAGTATTTGTGTAAAAATTAGGTAAGAATTTAGAAAATTGTTGTGGGTTTATTCTAACGTTAGATGCATTATTCACTATACTATAAGATTTCTATAACGATACTTGTATTTAATAATTTTTTAATTTAAATTTTTATCATCTGTTTAATTTGTTTTTACTGCAGTTTAATACCTTAAAATATATTTTTTAAAAACAAATTGTGTTATTTTTTAATAAGCCGAACTTATTTACTTTTGTTGTTAATAACATGTTTATTTATGTTTGTTTAAAAGTCATCCTTATTTTCGAGGTATATAATAAATATATTGTATTTGTTACAAATGGAGAATTAGAAATGAAACCCACTAAAGAGCAGCATTTTTTAAGCAATAACTTCTGCCTGACGACTGAAACGCTTATCTTATAATACCGTTACTGATCTGATCTATTAGTGTTATTAAAGAGATGCAGTGTTTTTTAATAACATTTTAAGTATTTTTAGTTTTGCATCTCATAATAACCTATAGTAATGTCCTTTTCCATGATTTTACCTGAGAAAGCAGGTAATTTAACATACATTTAATACAAATTTTCAGTAATATACTAGTGTTTTTAATTATTACTTTTTGTAGTAAATTTGAGTGAGAATCAAATTAATTAGATTTGAGTCTTACTCCTCGAATACATAAGACTGAACTATTCAAGAGGTTATTCTTTTATCAAATTCCAAAAATTTATAATGCTATCCCGGATTCTATAAGATGTAAAAGTGCCATTCCTTTTAAATTAACCTATAAAAGACTCTTGCTTGACCAGCAATAAGAGGAAACACATTTTTATTTTTTTTCTTAATTAACAGAAGGGTTTTTCGTAAGTGTGCCCCAGCGATCATAACTCTATTATTATAAGTTTTTATTCCTTATTACTTAGGGTAAAGAACAGAGAGCAAGTGCATTCTCGAATACACATGCCCAGCTGCCCCTCGGCATTTCCTAGCATTGTAGTAGCAAAATTTCTATTTTTTTTTGTAGTCTATGAGTGTTAGAAATAAAGATCTTATTTATTTATTTATTTAAATGTTCTCTATAATAACTAACTTAATTTTATACAGAGAAACATAATTTTTAAGTGACACTTAATGAAAATTCCCTCTAATAAGGTTTTGATTTATGTGCAAAATTCAAAAGTACAAAAAAAAAAATATGTAAATTCACCCCTGAGTAATATGTAAAATTACATTTATACTAGAAAAAAATTGCGGAAAACAGAAAAATATAATGAGTTTTATGGCTTTTTAGTTCATATTCCGAAAATATACTAAAATAGAATATTTAATAAAACAATACAAGATAGTGTTGAAAGCTCTCGGTAACCAGACTATCATTCAACTCGTTCACGAACTTGCTGAAAAATCTGGCTTAGTGTTTTAAATATATAGATAGATATGTGGGAACTAATGTGTGTTTTTGCGAAATTAAAACAAGTTCGAATTTCCTAATTTAAGATAATAAATACTGTGAATTATTTATTTAATAAGTAAACAATCACTAGTAGAACAGGTGTTCATATTATCTTAAAGAGAGTTGGTAATGTGCAATTAAACATACAATTAATTAATACATATCTTTATCGTAAAACAATACACGTCTTAAAGACTACATAAACAAACATAACCAATGAATGAAAAAGTTAAGTATGAAACGAGGTTACGCTTAAGCGTCCAATCAGGAACATCCACGAAAATTCGTGATCGTTGTGGCGAAGTAAGAAGATCAGCTCAAGAACACGAGATTATCATGTGGAACGAACACAGCGAAAATGTTTCATATGTTAGTATGAAAGTTGTAGATAAAGGCCTGAATTTTTAATAAATAATTATTCCAAAATTGTGTGGCAAACCTAAAGTTATGCCGTTTAGTTATTTTTACATTTTTGAACTCTCTGTTGAAATCTAGACAATTTTTGTGTAACATACTCTACATACTACAACATCTCTAAATTCATTTGTTTTAGAAATCTCCAAATAGCTATTTTTGCAGTTTATATAATATAGGTAATTCAAAAAGATTTACTTAAAGCAAAATGATTTGCAACTTCCTGTCTTAGTTCTGTGTATCACCTGATATCGACTTACGATTAAACCGGAGTTTAATATCAGTTTGTTAATAGTTGATACCAAGCTGTCAATATCGGAACAATATCAGGTGGTAGATCTTTCAAAACTATGACACGAAAGTGTAAATTATTTTGCTCTACGTTAAACTATTTAGATTCTACAGGGCGTTAAAATAGTTATTTTTAGATATCAATTAACTACTTCAAAACAGAATTCATGCTAGAATCTGTAAAAATATATGGGATATTCCATTAGACACGGAATTTTGGTTTACCATGCACTTTTGTTACACCCTGTATAGAAATAATTCAAATTCAAATTCAACACTATTTATTTCCTTAGACATTTGAAACTGTAAAAATGAGCATCTATGGAAAACGTCAAAATATTAAATGACTGATTACAGTAATTTATACACAAAAAGTAAAATAAGCAATTACCTAATTAAATTAAGTTGTTACACAAAAGATTCTCTAAAGTTATAGAAACTGTGTCGAATCAACATTTCTCTAACCTTTCGTTTACAAACTAGAATGTTTTTAATTTTTTTAAAGTTCTTCGTTAAGTGATTATACATTTTTTGTGGTAAAATTGTGACTGTTCGCAACAGGTTTTAACTTTGATGTAATTTAGTTAAGATGAGTATCCAGGTGTTGGATAGTCTTTCTATTTATATAAACATACGGGCTACGATCGACTGTACTGGGTGTAAACCAAACCATTTCTGTTTTGAAAATATTTAAAGAAAAAAAGTTCTGCCCACAGTAGAAACTCATTACTTCTGCATAAACACTCGCGCTAGCAGAAAGGTCTATCATTTTTTGCAGATATTATTAAACTCGTGTCGTCAGCAAACTGAGAAATAGAGCAGAAAAGTAGGTTGTTAAAGTTGGACCCTAGCAAATTCTTTAAAAAATAGCTACTCCTCCTCTTATACAGTTGGAGCCCCAGTAATAAGTGGCAAGAGTATACTTAACATAACAGAGAGCATTTCATTTTTCGAGAACCAAGTCTCCCTCAAACAGGCAACATCGGGAAAAAACAGAGAATCGAGAAGTACATAAAGTTTGGTCATTTTAGCTCTTACACTCCTGATGTTTGAATGACATATGCTGATTTTATCCTTATTGGAAGACGGCTCCACCGCTAGAATGGCCGTTTCTTCGAAAAAAAAACCAATTTTTTGGCCTTTTGCTTGGATCATAAACTTGAGAAAGCAGTGTCTCGCCATGAGCACATAAATTAGATATTAGAAAAAAGCAGGTCTTTATATCTTTCGTAAACAATATTTTTTATAAAGCCAACGTAATATGAAAAGTTAAGGGGACCCCATTTGTAATCAATCAGTCTCTATAGTGCTAAATAACCAACAAAAAGGAGAAAACGACGAAATTAGGAATGAATGACACAAATGACTTGTAAGTTTAAAAAATAAAAATACTAGAGGCATTCGTTCAAAATAACATTACAATCAAATGGGGCTCAAAATTAAACTGCTCATTAACTCAGATAAAAATGAAGCTCTTTTTAATTTCCGTTATTTCCAATAAATTTAGCTTAGTTTCATCTCATTCATGACTTATATTTATATTTTTAGATTTTGAGAAAGATGTTTCGAGAGCAATAAATGATACACAAAGGCCGATTTTGTATTAGAAATATTTGTATTTTGTGTTTTGTATTTCAGCAGATTTGCTCCTGAAACCTTATCGAATTTTATTACCTACATAAACAGTAGGAACATTTCTGCAACGACGGGAATAAACTCCAGATTTCTAGAGAGACTAGTTTTTTTTTTACTTGAATTTTTAAATATACGATATTTTAGAATATAATTTGTTGTAAACGCTGCAATGAATCCGGGGGTTAGTAGAAAAAGTAGTAAATTATTTTTATTAACCGTATCATTTAAGATCGTAAAATCACACCTAAAGAAACTTCTCTCTTTTTATGAAAATTAAAGAACAAACATCAGGCGATTCTGAAAGCGAACGACACAGTTATCCATCAAATTAACTAGGTTGCGGCGAGTATCTTTCTCAGACACTGAAACTCGATAAAAATGGTATTTGATTTCCCTGTCCGACGTGAGACTTATCTGAAATTCGCTAATAGTGGTAAGAGGAGTTTTAGTTTAGCTTTATTAAGAATGTCATAAAAGACACTTAGAAATAAAATTCATTGTGGTTAGGCATCCTACAAAGTATTTATAAATATCAATGCTAAAACCACATATATCAATATTTCAACTAGAAATTTAAAATTATATTACAAGTTTAATCAATGTAAGGAAAAGCTTTCTTAGCAATGATTCTAAAAAAAATCAGTGTTAATAACAAAACTTTCGCATCCGTATTAACTAAAGAGGTTTAAATTTAGACCAGGTCTAATTTGACAGTTATAGGTTTAAGATGACATTTTTAATAATTGAACAAATCATTTGTTTAAATATTACAATTACAAAACGACAGTGACATAAGCGAAACATAACTGGCGAACTAAGAGTTTTAAGTACCATGGCAACTAGACCTTGTCTAAATCTTAAACCTTTTTAGTTAATACGTTGGTAAATTTTCAATCTAAATATATAGCAGATATTAGACATTCACCTCCAAATTTACTTAAAAGAGTTGGACCAGAGTTAATTCTCAAGGCAACTGGAACTTTTAGTTCTTCTGCTACAGCCGAATTGTACTAAAATGGTTTAAATTTATACAAAAGTCTAATAAGACAGTTATAGGTTTAAAGGGAGGTATGCAACATTAGAACAAGTTATATTTCTAAAATAGAAAATAAGACAGTGACAAAAGCCAAACATTACTGCATCACTACTGGCGAACGAATAGTTATTAAGGTACCAAGGATACTAAGGTTAATAAGGCTTGAGGTCGACAGAGTGTTCCCGAGGGCCTCTGGCCCGTTGTACCGTTATCCCTTATAATACCCGTGGTAAAATCCAGTTTTATTAATAATAAACTAAATTATTATTTTTAATGCCCTAGGTTGTTTCCCGTTGTTTTCCTATAATAAAGCCCCCCTTCCTTATAGAAAAATGGGGAGTTATTTTTTATTTAACTGAATTTGACATAATCTCATTATTTGTCAAGAATAAGCTAGTCGGACATTAAAATTTTAATTGAATAGTAATTATCCCGAAACTATGTTGAGTCTACGCGCAGGTTTTGATGACGTCTGACGGCGGATAAAAATGACAAGTTTGTATTTTACCTCAAAGCCTCAAAAGATGATAGTAAACATTTGCTGATATTTGTTTTCAGTTTTCATTCACTAATCATATTTCTATGTTTTTTTTTGTGATTACTGTGAAAAGAGAGATGTAAATGCGTCCATCAATTAAAGTGCTAGTGATTATAAAATTAGCTTGTTTATTATTTTATCAGCTTCGTTTTTTGTGATTATGGTTATGAGACCAGTGCGTCTGCTGCGTGGCTCGTTTCAGACAGGTCGAGCGGTGTATAATTCTTGTCTGCCTTCACTATTGTCTTGTGGAGGTTAGTTTGTTTGTTGTGGAAGAATTTTCTGAGTTCGTAAATTTGTTTTTTATTTAGCGATTGTATATCTATAATTCCCCTCCCTCCTTCTTTTCTTTCGATGGTGAGCCTTTCCTTGCATGCATTGGGATGTAACTTCCTGTGTTTAGTGAATTCAGAGGTATGAGAATGTGAATTTTTTCTTTGTCTGTGTGTGACCATTTAATGATACCAAACGAATACGTAATAACAGGTATTCCGTCTTAGGCTCTGATTTGATATGAGTGTGGTTAATTTGGGTGCTTTGATGGAAGCCTAGGTATCTGTACGTTTCTTCTTTGATCATGCTATCTATAGTTTCATTGTTGATTGTTTCCCCCGTAGGGTGGTCTTTCCACTGTCCGTTGTTGATATGAAGTAGCTTGCATTTACTTATACCAAATTCCATGTTGATGTCCAGGATAAACGTTTCTGTGATTTTAAGGAGTTCCTTTAGCTGTGCCTTTGTGCTTGCATATACTTTTATGTCATCCATGTACAAGAGATGGTTTATTTTGTGTAGATTATTTTTTTGGTGTTTAATTTGGAATCCGAAGTTTGTGCTATTCAGTGTGTTTGAGAGTGGATTGAGACAGAGGCAGAACCACAAAGCGCTGAGTGAATCTCCCTGGAACATACCTCGTCTGATGTAGATCTTTTCTGTTTCGATGTGCTCTTTTTGTGTTCTCAGGTTGATTTTAGTTTTCCACGTACTCATGATTTGCGTAAGAAATTGCCTGATGTTTTTACCGACTTTATATAATTCTAGTACTCTGGTTAGCCAACTGTGGGGTATCGAATCAAAGGCTTTTTTATAATCTATGAAACCAGTATAAAGGTTTCTATAATTTTTCCTGGTTTGTTCCATGATGACGCTGTCTATAATGAGCTCCTCCTTGCATCCTCGGCTGTTTTTCCTGCACCTTTTTTTGCTCTTCCGTTAGAATGATTTTGTGTGCTAGATGTTGTTCTATTCTCCTGGTAATTATGGCTGTGATGATCTTATATAGGGTTAGAAGGCACGTAATAGGTCGGTAATTTGACGGGTCCTTATTGTCCGAATTTTTGGGTTTAAGGTATGTTATTCCTTGGGTGAGAAAACTGGGGAGTGTGCTAGGTTTTAAAATAATTTCATTAATTTGGCGAGTGAGAGCTTCATGTGTGGAGGTAAACTGTTTGTACCGGAAGTTATGAATGTTATCTATTCCAGGAGATCTCCAGTTATGCGTGTATTTGATTGTTTCTGCAACTTCTTCTGTTGTCATTGCAAAATCCTCTTGTTCCTCCAAGCACTGTCTGTCTTCTTCCGTTTTAATCCATGAACCGTTATTGTGTAGTTTCGGTTCTGACCAAATACTTTTCCAGTATTCTGTGATCTCTTGTTTGGTCGGTGGTTCTATTACTCGTGCCTCCTCATTGCTCATGATTTTTTGGTAGAACTGTTTTTCGCTTCTTCGAAACAGGTTGTTAGCTTCCTTTCTTTCATTTGATTCTTTGTATCTTCGGAGTCTTGCGGCATACACAGATAATTTTTGCTTCAGAGTGTCAAGGATTTCTGTGAGCCTGTAATCAGGAGATGCAGATTTGATTTTCTCTACACTTTGTGTGATACGTTTTGACTTGTTACCGTTCATGGATTGGGTAAGATGTCCCAATTCTTTTCTAATTTTGTTAATTTTATTTTCGATCCTTATCTGCCATTTGAATTTTGGTTTTATGTTTTTGGTGTTTCTGTGTCGTGGCGGGAGTTTCTGATTGTTCTGTGTTATCGTGGTTATAGCTGATGCGTAGATCACTGTATGAATGTCCTCAATTGTGCTCGCATTCGTTATGTACTTGGGAATTATGTGTTCGTTGATGGTCTTTAGGATTTTATGTGTGTCCCGTTTGAAGATTACACGAGGAATAGGATCTCTTGTTGTAGGATCGGAGCCTGACCATTTGTTTAAATGTGACTTTATTTCTACTTTGATTGCTTGTGTGAGAGACGATCCGAGATGTAGCTGTGTGTATGGTGCTTTGGGCGAATGATTCACTTGTCCTATGTGCTGTATGGCGCTTGTCATCTGTCGTGGGTTGTTGCTGGGTACCTCGCCCCTACTGAGCATTGAGTGAGGTTGCAGATCCTCTTGCACAAAGTTGGGCTGGTTTGTATGTGGGATCGGTTTGGCATTTGCCCCACTGTCCTCAAAGTTTGGTTGAATGTTGAGTTCAGCAGCTACCATAGCTTTGATGCTTTTCAATGCGAGTGGTGTGAGCTTACTGGTCTTAGTGGTGACTCTTTTTTGATCTATTACTCTCTGTTCTGTGATAAATGATTTGTATTCTGGATATTGTGCTATGAAAAGTGTGTGCAGTTTATGTTCGTATCCTGATGAAATTGTCTCAAGTTTGGTAGCTGTGTAGTAGGAATGCATCACCGTTCGATTAATTTCATCTGTCCATTTTAACCTCTTCCTTGGTTTACCTGGCTTGGTAGTTGCAGGTAGTCGTTGCGATATATCCGCTGTTGTAATGGGCTCAAGTTGTTATGTTTAGTTAGCATCTGTGTCAGATTTATTTGTGTATCCATTTGGGCCGCGCATGATCGGTTTGCTCGATTCTGTAATGCGGTTCATGCGTTGCCCTGCCTTTCCCGCCTTGATAGGTGCCAGCTTAGACGGCAAAACACTTTCGGTGGTTCTATTTTCCTTTGCCTGGTCGTGATCGTTTCGGTCGAGCTGTCCTTTTCCGCAGCGTCTTCGACCGTTACGCTGCTCGCCCGATGCTTTGTTGTTTGTATTGATGTTTTGTGGTGTTAGAAGCTCAAAGTGTCCCGACATTGGATCGCCTGTTAGTAGAAGGTAGATCATTTTATTGTGTGTTTGTTTGCCTATTATTGTTGGTCTCTCTTTATTGCACATCTGTTTTGTTCTTGTTGTTCTTGGTTTTGAGAAAATATGGAAGATGTGCTTCTGGGTTTCCGAGAGAGCAAATATTTCTAGGCTCGTTCCGTATGTAGTGGTTTTGCTCATAAACTTATAATAGTTGTCGAAGTCCTTCATGTCGTCGTCGTAAAATAACGAAAATATCTAAAGTTCCGACCAGTTTTGTCGCGTCTTCTCGAAGTTTGGTATGATTGTTTTGATGGCCGTATATGTGCAAGCTGACTGATCAGAACAGACAACTTCCGTCTCCAACAATGTCGGCTCTGATAAAATTCTCGGGAATAGGTTCGGCTGTAGTCGTTTTTTCGGCAAAGGCCCGCCTGTTCAGCCTTTCGCCGCCACCGTCCCGCATGCTGTCACCTTCAGCAGTGGCTCCAAAGGTGCCCTGGCGATCCCCAGGCAGCGGCTCTTTTCCGAGGCTCGATGCTTTCTCCATTTTGATGGGTGTGCCACCATTTGACCCTGGTGGTCCAGGTAACTCGTGTCCGTGGAGGCGTTACTCCCCAGGCAACTTACCTGAGGTTAGTTGCTCCGTGCGGTTTCAAAGGTTAGGAGGGGTTTAGGGTGGCTAAGGTGTGAGGAGAGCAGGGATATTGGGTATTTAGGACAGCGGACAGCTGGATGTCGCTGACAGTACGGACTACGAAATTACCGTAGCGTCCTCAATACTGCTGGATGCAGTACCCAGACGGTCAGACTTATTTATTATTATTATTATTATTATTATTGTCACTATGATTAATATTATTTCATAAAATTTGTTGGAACTTATATACTTATATACTGCCAAAAATATTTTTCTCTTATTAAAAAAATAGGAAAATTCAAATAGAAATCTACAGCGAGTAGCTTTTGTAAATTACATATTGGGAATCTTATTTAAAGGGATCCGAGTTGTATGTTGACAGACTTCCATTGAGTTTAATTTGTACATATATATGTGTGTGTAGCGAACAATACACTTTAAAAGTGTATTGTTCATTAGAATTTATAATTAATATGAACACTCTAGATAACCATTTATTATACTAGTTTTGTAATTCTCTGTTCTATTATATTTTCAGATTACTTTTGAAAAACCCAATATCCCCCAGGATGAATATCTTTAAGTATATATGTTTATAATTTTTATGACATATATTTTTGGAAATAATATAAACGTTATCATGCCTTTATTAGTTCAGAAAAATATAATAACTCGTTAACGTTTGTAAGTTATGTAGATGCTGCCACAAAAACATTTCTCCAAGATAGGGAACTTCCAGATTTCCCTTTATGGCTATGCAGGTGCTTTTAATTGTGCCTATTACTTTTATCACCCACTTATATCTGTAATGCACATTTTAGCAGATAATTTGTATCACAGTAATTATTTGCCGCGCTTTTCTTAATTGCTACGTCGCATCCTTAGTTAGATGTAATTTACAACCAACTGCCCCACGCCCCTCCAGAGAGCGACAAAATAACGATTCCAATTTGGGTTGGCCAAGGCTAACGAGCTGAAACTCGCGCGAACCACAGCTTGTTTCAGAAATCTTTCAGGTTAAACGGGAAGTGACTAGAATATCAGTGTATGATATCTGCCAAAAGTTACTAGACCACAAGATGAAAAAATGTTTGTAAAAAATATAAATATAACTACCAACATTTCAATTTTAGTAAAATTTTAAATAAAAATTATATTTTTTATTAAAAAGCGTATACAGGTCAGTCCACTAAGTTCATCTATAAACTTATCTGAGAAATTATTAGAGACAAATTTTTATGAACTAATCAATTACATTTTCTATTATTATAAAATATAGATTTTTTTTAAATGGACTGTACAAGAAAACTCAAAGCCTAAGTAAGTACTAGGTACAATGGTTGCTTTGAGTGAAAAAGCAATGAGGCGGAATTCTAAAACTTTCAGAGTGAGAAATAATGGAAAAATCTTTGGTAGTAACAGATCTCATAATCGGGGTATTAGTTCTTCTTTGGATTAAGTCAAGCATGAGAAGAGTTGAAGAAGGTGTTGCTCCACATCTACTAAAATAATATCTAAAGCTGAGTTTGATTTGTGACATGTAAAGGTTAGTTAGCAAAAGAAAAGTGTGGTAGTTAATGCGATCTGACCATTACAGCAAATGTCTTGTTCATTTAGTTGTGTAGTAATTTTCACGTGCCTGCCAGGTATTGAAATGAGACAACTTATTTATTATCAGATATAGGTACTAAACTAAAAAGCAAAACTGCCAAGAGCTGCGGTACCCAGAAGATAAGACTTACAATTCAGAATAGGGAAATGCTGCTTGCTTCGTGGATACCATTTCTTCCGATAGAGATTTGAACAGAGATGTGATAGAGATTTGATTTTTTTATAAATATTTATTTTTTTTATTACTAATAATCCTACTATATATCAACAAACACTTTCAGTTACACGTTTTTAACTATTATATATGAATTTGTTACTGCGAATAATACTTTATAGTAATTTTCCGTGTAAAGTAATTAAATAATAACTAATACCATGCAACTACTTAAGGAATTGTCTCCAATACCATTTCTTCCGATAGAGATTTGAACAGAGATGTGATAGAGATTTGATTTTTTTATAAATATTTATTTTTTTTATTACTAATAATCCTACTATATATCAACAAACACTTTCAGTTACACGTTTTTAACTATTATATATGAATTTGTTACTGCGAATAATACTTTATAGTAATTTTCCGTGTAAAGTAATTAAATAATAACTAATACCAAGCAACTACTTAAGGAATTGTCTCCAAGGTCGTCATTTCTTTTCCGTTACACAATAGTAATTATTTAAAGTTACTGTTTCTAACCTGTTTACTAAATTACAACTTTTAAGTATCAGTACCTTCTTGAACTTTGCAGAGACTACTCCATTACGTTCAAATAAACTCCTGTAACGTATTACTATAAAGTAAAACGAGTCGTTGCAGAGTAGAAAAAGTTTTCGTTTACTGCCACTTTAAACTGGCTATTACCAGTCGTTATTCTTCTGTTGCAACTTAGAAGTAAGAATTACATTAATTATTTACTACAAATAACCTCTTGTACTTGAGGTTCCGGAGATAGGGAGCGCTGGTACGAGATTCGGTCGGTGATTTTATAAGGACATTTTATGTCCCATTTTATTAGTTTTTGTAAATTCTTAAAATGAATATTGATTCAAACAGGAAGTTTTAAGCCATTGGCTATATGAAGAAATGTATTTAAGCTTGGTTCACCTGTTTTTTGCTTGTAATTATAAAGTGTTTGTGATGAATGTGTAAATGACTATGACCGTAAATGTTGTAAGTTTACGTTTACTCCAAGAAAAGGTATTAAATATTGCACATTATTATATTTTGGTTTTATTTTGCTGTAAAAGACAATATTGTTTCATGTCTTAGTGTATGTTTTACTTCATTCAGCAACTCAATTTGAGGTAGAAGCTCTCTAAGATTAGCATAAAAGAAACCTTATTTTCTAGATCTTCTTCAGTACATATTACATTACTAAATTCACTTAGTAGACAACTCTTATTAATCGCTTGTACAAACATTGTTATTTGTTAAAAATCTAAATGAAAAAAGTAAGTTTGTACTAGATAGTTCGAATAGATTATTAAAGTAAAACATTAACATAACTTTACATTTCATCAGATGGATGCTGATAGAGGTTGTCAATATAAAAGTACATTAATTTAGTCATATTTTGCGAAAAACAAACGATAATATCAGTGCCCCCATTGAAACCTTTAGAAATTTTGCATCAATTTGCGGGATGGGCTTCTATTGTCGCCACTGTCCTTATAAAGTCATTGTAATTCGGTCTACAGCTATTAATTAATTGTGTATGTGATATGTTATCGTCTACGGGTAAAAAGTTAAAACGATTCAAAATGGCTTCACATACCATAAGAAAAAAAATAGCTTTCGTCACATTTTATAGAATATTAAAAATATCACTTGATTATGTCATTCCTGAACAAAACAACCTAATACGGTATTTTTAGGAAACCAAAAATAAAAACGAAATAAAGGGTTATGGTTATGATAGATGGCAGAATTATAGTAGTGACTCAAGTACCGCAACTCTCAGCATGCTGTGACACAATGCATTAAATTTTAAAAAACCGGCGGAATGTTCCGGAAGTAAGTAACCTATTTTTTATAAAATAACCTTGGCGAAATACTTTATATTTGTATAACTTTTTTTTCTTGCGGCAGTTTTGTAAAAGGGATTTTATCAATTTTTGACTTTCCTGTGTTCTATTTAATTTAATTTTCATATTTACATATTTGCGTCATGACATTTCGCCAGATGTTCACAGGTTGATATAATGGTAATATCTTTCTATCACATTTCACATCTTTAATATACTTCACATTTTTACGTAGTACTTTCCTGATGTATTTATCTTTATTTTTTAACATCACTTAAACTGTAAAATGTAAACAAAATTTCATGTTTTAAAATTATTTTATAAAACAACACACAACAACGAAAAAAAAAAGAACAAAAGGAACAAAGGTGATTATTAAAATTTGACAATCTGCACTTTATACAGTGTTTTATTGAAAAGCCCTCCAAATCTTTATTTTGTCAGCATTTAAATAAGTCAATTAGGTGGCGCCCCTTTTAATTTCTAAAGGTGTACCCGAGAACCTGCAACATACAGCTTCCCAAAAAGATGACTGGCTGCCGTTCGCATGTATTGGTAAGTTCATAAGGACTTTACGCCATAAGTCACTAACATTCAACTTGTTAATGAACAGGCGTTTTCCCAATATTTTATTTTAATTCTAAGCCAAAATTGATTTAACTATTCTGAAACGCATGTTTAGAAATACGTAGATGACATCAAACGTTTTCCTGCTGCTGATTATTATAACGTCACAGATAACGTAAAATTTTATTACAGTTGGCTGGCCTGGCGTTGTAGAGTAATTGACTGGAGCCATTTAATATTCTTATAACGTGTATTTCTTAGCAACTTTACATAAGAGGACGAAATAATATACTCCTAAAAAAGTCATAGTTGTTCTTTTCTGTGCCGCTTCCAGTTTTCCTTGCAAAAGCTTACGCGTACGGAATAAAAATTCTTCATATTCGCTTTAGCCGGGAGTGTTGTCTTTGTACGTATAAAGCACCAATATATTTAGGAGTGAATTTGTAGCAATTTTTTGTGAAAGTGGTTCAAATCATGCAGGGTTTTTTATTCCATATCTTACTCACAAAGAAACAAGTTTAGTATGTAAATGTGAAACGACTTGCAAAAAAATAGTGAACAGTTTGTAATAGTTATAAACCCTACCAATGAAAACAGCAACCCGATAACTAGGTCTAGCAAACTTCCAGGTAAATATGAATTTCCTTTATTCTGATTTGCGTTGTTTGGGAGGTCATTTTCTTCTACCTTTATTTTGGTATAAAAAGATTTTTTCTACAAAATATTAAAATCTGAAAAGAAACTTATCTACTCGCATAGATACAGGTAGCCTGTTAGCATTTTATTATTTTTTTGTGTTTAAGTTTTAGACCAAGTCCTGAGCAGTGTGGAAACATCGGTTTTTATAAAAACCTATTTATTTGAAATAAGGTAGCCAGTGTACAAATATGTCATTCTGGATAAGTAAATGAAGAAAAACTACGTGAATACTTTTTATGTGCGTAACTGTCGATGGC
This sequence comes from Kuschelorhynchus macadamiae, assembly GCA_030620095.1. NCBI lineage: Eukaryota > Metazoa > Arthropoda > Insecta > Coleoptera > Curculionidae > Kuschelorhynchus > Kuschelorhynchus macadamiae. The sequence continues at coordinate 201,550 of JAUTXW010000448.1, forward strand.
AGGGTCATCAGTTATTTGCCGGTACTGTTGTACTAGAATATTTTGGTTAACATTTTTTTTTGCTACAAAAACTCTGTATTTTATCTGATGCTTGGCACCTGTAAATACAAATAATAATATTTTTAAGTAATGTACAGAGGCAAGTTGAATTTCTGTTTAAAAATTTATACAGGGTTGAGAGGATTAGATTTTGAATTTGGCCTCTGTATATCATTTAAAAATATTAATATTTGTATTCACAGGTGCCAAGCATCACATAAAATACAGAGCTTTTTTAGCAAAAAAAAATGTTAACCAAAATATTCTAGACCCGATCAGTCTCATAATTTTACCACATAAACATTCCACCAAGCAAATTGCTTCTCTAAGGTTCGTACTGTAAACTATAAGTATAATAGATATTTGTGTTTTAAATTTGTGTCTACTAACTAAAAAAAATTTTTTTTTTATTTATTTTAAAGTGTACAATTTTAGTCATTTTAAGCCATTTAATGTCTCAATGTATATATTTATGTTTACGTGTATGAATATATATATTTTTATTGTGTTTTTAATGAAAAAAAAAATTTAGGAATCAGGAGACAATAAAATTTTGAAAAAACTCAACACAATGAGTGAAACGTTTATATATATATATATATATATATATATATATATATATATATATATATATATATATATATATATATATATATATATATATATATATATATATATATATATATATATATATATATATATATATATATATATATATATATATATATATATATATATATATATATATATATATATATATATATATATATATATATATATATATATATATTCAGTTTCACGATTTGTGCGGTCTCAAAATATGTTTTTTTTCTTATTTATACCCCCCCAACACACAAACGTCCAAGCCCAAAAACCCACAAAACTACATAAGATATTGTCGTTGGAGGCTTTAATTTTGAAGACAGAATAGCAAAATAATTTTTTTTCTAGATCATTTTAATAAAAGTTGCTATATGAAGTTGTTGTCAATATTATTTTATTTTTAAATATACTTGAATTGATTTTTAGTTTAAGACATGACTGGTATTCGTCAGAAATTATAATAAATAATATGTAATCTTTGTTATAATTATATCATATTATTGGAATGTTTAATATCGTTAATTTCTAAAATTATTTTAGAACGTAAAATATATCCAGTTTATTAACCATATCCAAGAAAATTTTTTAATACGGTTCTACCTTGTTTTTTGTTTTTTGTTTTATCAGAAAGCACAGACTGATATCTTTTAGATATATACAATTAATTGATGAAAACATAGACTGGAAATCTACTATCGATGTCTTCTTCTAATAAAACTACACGCAAACAAAATTCGTTAAACTTTGTTATATTGATACATTGAATTCTAACGTACGTTCAAATAGCTAAACGAATAAAAACAAGAGAGCAGTTAATCAGCTTAAGTGGCAACCTCTTTACACTTTCCACAACTCGTGAGGTATTTTTCTCCCGATAAAAGATAAAATAAAATACCATTTTCTAGCCCAGGGCAAAACCGATAAGGTAAAGGCAACGGAGCAATGTATATTTGAGAACAAAAGGAACAGTTTTTGAGTCGACTGACTGAGTAATGTTTAAACATTACATGAATTGGTTGTGAAAAGCGTAACTAATGTACTTCTACCTCATTTGTTTATTAATTCATTTAACCTAATCTGAAACGACTGATTAGTTTTTGTGTTAGTGCTCATTTTCCTAGTTACCTTAAGCAATAGTAATTTTACTGTAAATTAGAAAAGTAATCGGTTATAGAGAATATTAAAATCTGGTCAAATGTTGAGTTAAATCAGGGAGATAGTTATGCGCATGTACTATTGTTAAGAACAACTCGAAACTTAACTTTAACAGCAATAGTACGTCAAGAAATATATCTGCATTGACACAAAACGTATACTCTCCGAACCGTGTCACAGTCACAGTTAACTATCGGTTTTTAAAAATGTATCCTTCTGACGCGACGTCAGGATGACATTTTGACAAGAGTGACTTTTTAACCTTTTTAAGAGCGATAAATGGTTATAGGTCGAAAGTTAGAATACATTTCTCGGACCTTGCCTAAATTTTGTAAGTTCTAACATATATTCCAATTTTTGATTTGTGTTTGGATGTACAGCGAAAGCCTGACGACTATGAATAATGCACCGTTGCATTAAGCCGAGGTTGCCTTTTTTAGTGGTTCAGTTGCAGGAGTCGAACTTTCTGTCGACGTAGTGCAAATACACAGAAGCCTCATAAGAACACGGTAGTACTGCCATGCTTGCTATTGTATTTCTACAATAACTGCTACCTATGTTAACTGCCCGTCTTTGCCGTGCGCTTCGATGCTTTACTTTAATTGTCGTCCAAAATTGTTTAACGAATGAAGGTAATTGCTTTATAACAAACATATTTTTAACAAATTATACTAACTTTACTAAATACTTAGGCCATCACAACTAATAGACTTTACCCTTAAACATCTATTACAGGTCTAAGCCAAATCGTTAACGTCCCTTTCCTGAAGGAATTTACTAAAATCTTCCAGAAGGCCTTTGAATGATCTCGATATAGGATGACGTGTTTGTTTACTGCTAGCCCACTTTACTTGCTGAGCAGGCGTCACATTTTTGGCACCATTCTCTAACGTGCTCATGATGGCGAACCCAGCAGATTCGTTCTCAAAATTTATCCACAGTTTTGTTTACTCCAAGTTTTTTGTCAGATATTTATCTCCATACTTGTCTAATTTTGGACTTTCTTTTTTGTGCAAAATTGTGCCAATATTGGGATGTTTTGGTGATCTGCTCTCCATTTTTCTGTTGACTACTCGTGGTCTAGCTTAATCGTAAATCTTTTGATTCTCTATAAAAATATCCTTCCCGCTAATATCTACACTTTGGCAATTCTTAAAGTCTTCTTGACATGGACTCCTGGACGCCCAACGTTTTTATGTTGTCTGCTGGGTCGTTAAATAGAAAAGTAACAGCAGCCTTACTGTAACTTCTCTTCTTGATTTTTTATTTCCATAAGCCATTTTAATGCAGCATGATCTGTTCTAATCAGGCATTTTCGCTCATAGAAATATTTGTGAAAATAGTCAACAATACGATTGCAAGTAATTCTTTTCTTGCGACATTAATTGAGATTTAAATAATACTCGTCTGTAGTATTTTATATATTGTTCTTCAGCTCCAAAGGCTACAGGCTACATTGCTTGCAGCTGTGTCTAAAATAAATATTCCATGTTGAGAAAAAACCAGATTTGCATTAGAACATAAAGCTGATTTTAGTATTCTAAATGCAGGGTCGCATTTCGAAGTCAAGTTATAAACAGCTTTCTTTTCAGTTAATTTATGTAATGGAGCTGCTATTTTCTCAAGAATCTCTACAAATCGTTGATACTAAGAAGAGTATAATCCTAAGACACTTTGAAATTCATGTTTGTGTGGTGTTGGTCAACCCCTTACGGTTTTGATCTTGCTTTCATCTTCCTGAATTCCCTCCTCAGAAACACGTTCAAAGAATTTTACCTTCTTTTGAAACAGGCAACCCAAAGAAAGGGTTCAATTTCAAATTTGTATGTCTAAAACGGCTGAAAACGCCTTATGTATTTTTCAGATTATCTTCGAATGACTGGCTTAGACATCGTTTGGGCACATCAGATACTAAAGCCTCTTAAAACATATTTCATAAACTTCTCAAAAGTGACGAGAGCATTGCACAGACCAGAAGGCATTACTTTGGTTTTTCCTTACTTTCTTCATTAATAGCCACTCTTTAACTCCAAGGTGGAAAACCATTTTGATCCTGACAAAGTTGTATCGTCAATTCTCGGTAATGGGTGTGTGCTGCTTGGTATTCATACAGTTTCAGAAGCTACGATTTTTGTTGTTCGGGCATTATTTTCTTCATTATTTAACTTAAACTAATTATTCTTTTCTAAATCTTACAGTTAAGTATCAAGTTCAGAATCCAACGATATACCATGTTCTTTAATTAAGTTCATTCCGAGTTTCATGGTGAAAGTGGTAAAGTGGAGTCAAATAAAGATCTGAGACTAATTTCTATATACTGGCGCTAACTCCTCTGTTACTGTGCGCAACAGTTTTTCTGTCAGTGGTTTTACTTCTTTAGATTCGACGACATTTTTTCTGAGCAGGAAAACCCCTGCTCTAGTATCTAATGTAATTCGTATTGTTTTTCCGTTGACTACACCCTTTACTGTCAAACTTTTACAAGATTTGTTCAGTAGACATAAACCTTGGGGTTTCACCTTCAGCTAGCATCTACCAATTTTCTTGCCGGGTGATCATAGTGTATTCTATTGTTTTCGTTGCCGAGATAGACTCTAAATCTCAGGAAGGAGATATCGATATTCTTACACGTTATACGCTATTTCTTTTGCATACATCCAGTTTTATGGCAACGCAAACAATATTTTTGCTTATTTCTGCTGTATGTGTAGCTTAACGTCTTGACTTTTTCGTACCTCACTTAGAACTGCTTTAAATTATTTTCTTTCATACTCCTGCATATTGTTGGCTGAGTCTTCAACAGTAACTGATCCAATTTTTAGTTTTGGGGTATTAAACAGAATTTCCACCTCTGTCTGTCAATTTTAATTTTAATTTTCCAGAAAATCCTACTAAAATGTTTCTCTTACCTTTGGAGACAGTAATTGGGTTTATAGTTCAGCCATTAACATACCTCATAAATATGCCTCTGGAATCTGCACCTGTTCCAGATGACTTCAAAACGGCCAAAGTCATCCTACTATTTAAGAAAAGAGATAAATCGATGGTCGAAAATGATCAACCAATCTCAGTATTAAGCTCTCTCTTAGAGATTCTTGAAAAAATTGTTTTTGAGCAGATTTTTTGTAGTACAAAGAATTATAACGAATTGTCAACCATAGTTTTAGAAGGGGTAAAGGTACGACGTCAGAAGTACTGCAATTTATTGAGCCGATTTATAGATATGTGGATAAGAGTAATAAAAGTTGTGCCCTATTTATGGATTTAAGTAAGGCATTCGACTTAATTGACGATACATTGCTAATCTGAAAATTAAATAGATACGGGCTTAGAGGCAAAATTGGTGAATGACTACAATCATATCTTAAAGATAGAGGATAAATTGTAGATATTGGTGATGCGAGATCTAACAAATTAAATGTGGCGTTAGGGCTACCGCAAGGATCTATACTGGGGGCCGCTATTATTCTCCATATTTGTCAATGATGTGCCTATGGTTGTAGAAAATCCTAATGTTTGCTGATGATAACTCATATATTTGGCCAGAACCATCTATAGCTGGGACTGTCAAGAGTTGCAGGAGATGTTGATTGCTTTCAAACAATGGTTTTTAGATAATAGGCTTATTCTCGACTATTAATAGACTGTGGTATGTTTTATACTATCGCCTTAAAGATATTGTTAATCTAAATATTAGATTATCCTGTTATTTTGCTCATTAAAGTATGGAATATTATTCTAGGGTCAGCTTCACGCACACAAAATGTTTTTGTATTACAAAAAAGGACATTAAGAAATATTGTTTATGTCAGACCAACACATTTATGCAAAGGTCTTTTTAAAAAATATGCTATTCTTACTGTACCTGCTATATATATGTTTGATATTTTAATTTATGTGAAGAGCAATTTTAATAATTTTGTAACTATAAGCTACATTCATAATTATAATACCAGACACGGTAATAATTTGGTTATCCCTAATCATAACTTGTCTCTTTTCGAACATTTTGCCTATTATATGGGCATATGTTTAACGCGCCTTCACTAAATATCAGAAATATAAGAACCTTTCTTTATTTAAAAAGTTTATATATGGCAAATTCTAAAACATAATGTCCCTTATAGCCTCCAGGAGTTTTTTGATATCGATTTCTATAGGTTCTAAGTAACATTAGCAAATTTGTATAGCAGGATAAGTACATATATTTTCAGTTCATTACTATTTGATCGGCACTTTTGGCCATATGATGCATTTATGTCATTGTGGCTCTTTCTTGACGTTTTCTATTTATACCATGTATTTTTTTTTGGTCTTTTAAAATAAATGCTTATTTATTTATTTAAAGCACGAATAAATGAATTTTGTGGTCTCGTAGTTCATTCACAAATACATACACTGACATCTATTCTTGCATGTTATCACCTGAAGTAGGCAAGGTCAATTAATAAAATTTTATGTCAGGTTTAACTTCTTGAAGTTCTTTACTGGGATTCTGTGTCCTAGTTTTAGATTGGGTTCTGTATATTTGTAATCGGTACTAATCTCCAAATCTAAGTTCTAGTAAATTTGAATAGGCATTTCGAGATCTTAATGAGTTCTTATAATTTTAGCTCGTGGGTTATGGAACTAGAGTTATGTTGACGACTCGCGAGAATGCTTTGTAATAACATAAAAAAACTAAAACAGACATTAAATATAACTTGCTGTGCGGTAATGGAATATGTCAATAAAAAAAAAGCTATATCATAAACAAAGTATTTCCCAAATGGAGGGACCTATTTTTGGGTAACCCTGAAAGAAATGCACTCTTAAATAAAGTATAACTTTTTAATGTTTAATTTATTAAACGAACCATAGCTACGTATCGATTCGAATTTACTGTTAATGTATTGCCTTTTCAATCCATGCTTGCATCCCAAACTATAAATTTGGGCTATGCAAAAGACTCTAATGTTTTTAGGGTTAGCTGCATATCAATGAAGGAAGTTTTGTTTGTTTATGTACTTATCACCATCCTTATGGAAATAAGTCCCATTGCTACAAAAAAAAAATTTGAAAATTTGTTTGCAAAAGCCATGCATGGGTAATAATTATTTTAAGCCTGCACAATAAATGTCTTATAAAGAGGCAAGTATAAATCCAATTTTAGTATCCTGTGGAGATTTAATTTGCTCTTATTTAAAGCAGCGCCTTGTTTTCATACTGAACTGTGTAAATGATGCGCCTCTGAAACTCGTTTAATGTTTTCTTCTGTTCGAGTGCTTCTACGTCGACCAGTAGACTTTAAATTTGTTGTTATACCTGTACGGTCGAATTTCTTTATCCATGTTTTAATTAAATTTGTACTGGGTACTTGGCGCATATTAAAATGTGGTTGGAATGGGTTTCAGCAATAGTGCGAATACAAAATAGCTCGATACTCTACCGTATACCGTTTCATTTTAAACTAAATTTGTAAAAATAGTAGTTTTGAATAATGCTTATTGTTTTTACCTGTTTTCATAAGCTTCAAAAAGAATCTAAACAAAAATTGTTTACTAGATCTAAAGAAAAGGTTGAGATAAAAGAACTTTGAGAAAATTGGTCGGAGGATGTCTTTGAAAGTGTATATATACAACATGCACACTTACATAAATTTAAAAACCACATGAACCACATTCTCAGGAGAACAAGGAGAACGTTTTCATCAAGACGTTATGGACTTTAAACGCCGTTATTAGGCCGTTATTTTCAGTTTTTATAGGTATTAAAATTTATAGTAATAATTAGACAACTATATTAAAGTTTAAAGTAGATTTCGTAGTATTATTATCAAAATTAATATTTTCGTTCTTAGTTGTTTCTTGTAAAACTGTAGAAAATGTTGCGGCGCTTGTACTTTTATATACTGAAGAAAAAAATTTGTTGGCGGTATTTAACTTGTTATTTATTGAATCGTCTATGTAGACCTACGCTACGGATGTAGACTTCCAACCACCATGTTGCTTTAGACCGGTGATATCCCCGCCTGCATCTACAAGTAGAATTGCGGATGACCGTCTAAAGCTATGACCTGTCTGCATTTTCGGTTTAGGTAAATTTAAGTATTTTACTATATCTTTGCCGATTGCACCAAAATTAATTATTCCAGTTTTTTGTGAGGTACATTTACCTTTTTGATATCATTAAAATTGCCGGTTACTGTAAATTTTCTACTATTTTTGTTTTCGTGTTAGGAATAGTTACCAATAAAGCCGAACCAAGATTTTGAATATTGATAATATCTATTAAATATAGTTCCTTTGATCGGCAAGGTTCCGTTATGACCACATATTGTCCAAAAATAAAGAAATTTTAATGAGAGACAATTTCGAGAAAATCTAACCGCTATTTTGTAAGTACACTTTTTCATTATCCATGTGGTGGCGCGGTATTGTTGTAGAACTTACGCCTATACACAATGACAAATTATTGATTTCTAATGTACGTAGTTTTAAATATAAATTGCTAGTATAATACACATACAAGATATCTTTAGTTTTGTTTTATTTTTTACTTATTAAATTTTCAAATAAATGCTAGGTAAAAATTATACGGTGCATCTTTTATAAATCTTTTTTGCTCTGTAACCTTCCGATTTCGTTCTAAAAATGTACGTAATTTATGATAGGTTTCAATATTAATATGTTCTTTACTAACAAGCGTACTCTTTTAGATCGAATAATGTGCCCATAATGAGGAAGATTTATACTTTTCTGACAACTCTCCAAAATAGGCAAGAAGGACATTTTCCGAAAATTAATTAACATTCTTCTGACTCCATAAATAGTTTATGTACAATTTTATAATTTTTCCTTGAAATTTCTAGTAATAATTCGTCCGAAGTGGTTTTGGCTGTTTCAATAATATTTGACGGTGTAAGTGTGTATGTGTCAAATCCCCTCAGACCATAGTAAATTTGAATAACAGTTTGCTCAGATTATTAATTGAAACCAATTGTTTAAAACATAATCTAACAAAAATATAAACTCTTGAACTTGAAACCGATTGTAAGCAATTTTTGTGATATAAATAACGACGCGATCTCAATCACTAACAGACTTGGTTGGTTGGGTCTCATTTCCTACCTTTAACTATATCAAACCTACCGCAAAGTAACTCGTTTAAAGCATTTCGAATATCCACTTTATACTAATATTATACCTTTCTCTCACAGCTTTCGCAAAGTACCTCGTTTGGAAAACGAGGCATTTGCTGGTACCCTCCTTAAACCTGGATCTAGATCCCTTATCCTTCTTAAAGACCGATATGTATAAACACCTGTGATTCTTATAATTTCTGTAAATATTTCAAGGTAATATAGAAGCCCTGTTTACGAAGACCCCCACAACATGAAGAGAATGCGCATCCTAGTAACCTCGTAAATGTATACGAGTTTAACTGGGACGATATAGTTTATAACTTATTTTCTAAAAACCAAGTGTTTCAATTCTACCGTCTGATCTACGCTAACCCACGCTAGAACAGCTCACAGTCACCGTATCCTGAATATCAATCTCACTTTAATCGCTTAAACTCATTTTAAAGGAAATTAACTAACTTTTAAAAAATAAATTTAGGCAAAGCTATTTATTTTCAATATAAATGTGAAAGCATATAAAATTATGGCGCCGTCTGACGTGCCGATTATGCTCTTTTGTTTTTTCATGGCATTCACGATGAAATGTAATCAATAATATTCTATAACTAAAATCGCTTTTTTTAATAAAAAAAATATTTCATAGTCATAGAAAAATTATATAATACGCTTCACTGAAAATCGACAAGATCGAAATTGCCTGTGTGTTACTTATTATCGAGATTACCTGCTACTTTTTTTTAACTAATATAATATATTTATTTTTAAATATTTTGTAGTTGGAGCAAGCAGAAATTGGAACAACTGCTAGCATTTTAGTGAATTAAGCCTTTTTGACTGAAACTGCGTTAAGTTTAACTTTGTTTTTATTGTAGAAAATATGAATTCCATTATATTTATTTTTAAAGGAATAAAAAGGTTCTAGTTATGAATAAAACGTTGCTCTTGAAAACACAGCTTGGGCAAACTATCTTCAGTATCACATCAACTTTTTTAATTCCCTTTGTCCATTATATTCACTTTAAAAGCTTTATAAGTCAAACAACTTGAAACGATTTTAAGCATCCGCTTGAGGCCAAACTCAACTAAGAAAACCTTTTAAGTATTCAATTAAAAATTTTAGCACTTTTTGTCTTCTTATTCGCCCCCTTTATTACACCTATTATACCTTAATTTCTACCACATTTCCCAAAGTTTCCATCCAGCACAAAGTTTGTCAGCAAATTGAATTAAAAAGGTTAAAATTATATTAGGTTTTGGAGGAAATTAGGTTTTCTGGAAGTAACGTCTTCTTTCTAAATATTTCCCTATATTCTTGGTACTTATGTGGATTGTGTCAATTATGCTAGGTAATTATTTAGATATGATTACTGTAATAAAAACCTGACAATGCATATAAAGATCATTTACTTATTACGTATTAATTAATGAACATGAACAACACACCTTCAAAATGTAGGCAAAGTACAGACTATTGGCAAACCTTTAAACTATCATAAACATAAATGCTGTCGACCGTTATTAATTTAATTACATATTTAAATATTTTTGAGTAATTACCTAGGAAGTTAGTATTTTTTAAAAGTGAAAAATTAGTAAAAAGAGTGTTGTAATATTCGGGCTACACAATTTTACTTAATATCATTTGGTTAAAAATGATACTATAGGCGCCAGGGGTACTTGGGTAAATCGCATACAGTCGGTGGATATGAGTTCTGAAGACGTTAATAATTTTGATGTTGCTAAAGAAACTATAGACAGTTTATAACAAACATTGATAGAAGCAATAACTTAAAATAGCAATAAAAACAAAAGCTCTTTAAAAAAACTATTAAGCAGGTATGTCAGGGGTATATATATATATATATATATATATATATATATATATATATATATATATACAGGGTGTCCCGAATTACAGTGTCCAAACTTTAACAGCGCATTCTGCATTCAAAATAAGCCCTAATTTTCTATATAAACATATATCGGCAAATGCTTCGTTTTCGAAATACAGGATGTTAAAGTTTTAAGAAAAAAATTGTTATTTAGTCATAACTTTTTTAGTACTTGAGATATTGTTATTAAATTTGGGAAACAGCATTTGAGTAACAAAAGGCGTTTTTTGATTTGAGATATTTTTTAATTCTTTATCAGTGGCGTCCGTACAGGATTTTTTATTGAATATTCTTGAAGAAATAATGGTACGCTACTGCTTTTTCTGAAAACAAAAATCATTCCTAAAATCCCCACTCAGTTTGGAGCAAATTTGATCCCTTGCCTTTTTTTCGTGCGATGCAAGGATTTTGAGTTAAAAACTAAAAACTATTTTTATGTATGGCGTAGTTAAAATTTCTATTATTGTTAATTATTTCAGCTATGCCATGATTGCATTTTTGTGACAATTGCACAATTGCTAGTTTCGTCTTTAAAGTGTGACATTTGAGTTTTTAGAGTAAATAAATGTCAGGTACATTACAGATTATACAAAAAGGTAATTATCAGTCTAGTGATTTCAAAATGGTGTTATTCAGTAACTTTGAGTATGCTGATATTCATTTCGTATATGGTTTCTGTAATGGAAATGCAAATGCAGCAGTACGGGAATACCAACGAAGATTTCCAAGTAGAAGATTACCTTGCAAACAAGTTTTCATTAAAACGCATTTAATGTTTAGGAATTTTGGACTCAAAAAGAATCCGAGAAACGAAAGTAGGAGAAATGAACAATATCAAAACGTAATTTTAAATAAGTTTGACAACGATAGGACATTAAGCCTACGAAGGAAAAATAAGGTTCATCGCGTTTTGAGGAAAGATCACAGGAAGCCATTTCAGATGCAGCCAGTTCAAAACTTACAACCTGGTGATGCCGAAAAACGTGTCAGTTTTTGCAATTGGTTTTTGCGCCAAATAGAGGAAGACGAGAACTTCTCAAAAAAAAATTTATGGACTGATGAAGCCACATTTACCCGAAGCGGCTCAGTAAATTTCCATAATTTACGAATCTAGAACCATGACAATCCTCGTGTTGTAAGAACTAGAGCATTTCAGCAAGAATTTTCTGTTAATGTTTGGTGTGGTGTAATAAATGAAATTTTTTGCGGGCCCCATATTCTACCACCACGCCTAGATGGACAGTTATTTAATGATTTTCTGCAAAATGAGTTATTTCAATATCTAGAAAATATTCCTCTAAATCTTAGAAACGAATTCTGGATTCAAATGGACGGGGCTCCCGCGCATTTTGCACTTTTAAATCGCGAGTGGTTAAATAATAGTTATCCAGAACGGTGGATTGGACGATTAGGAGCTACAGCCTGGCCACCATGTTCCCCTGACCTCACACCTGTCGACTTCTTTGTGTGGGGTTATTTGAAAAATTTAGTTTATTCCAGACCAGTTCATACAAGAGAAGAACTGATTCTAAGGATAGAGCAAGGCTGTGAAACTTTGCGAGCCAATACGAATTGTATACGCCATGCCACTGACACAGTTAAGAGCAGATGCCGAAAATGTGTCGAAGTTAGAGGAGCTCATTTTGAGCAATTATTATGAATTTTAAGGCCCACATTAATCCTTAATGATATTTAAAGTGCTCTATAAATTTTTTTCACGATCTAACTTAATAAAAGTTAGGAATTCTAGTTTTTGTAAAATTAATTACGAACTTAGTTAATAAAGAGTAGTTTCTGTAAAACGAAGTATCATCTTCAAAATTGAATTAATTTTAATTACCGTTTTACAAAATGAATCGACGATTTTAGAACTATAAACTCATCTGTCATACTTTAAAGACGAACCTAGCAATTGTTCAATTATCACAAAAATGCAATCATGGCATACCAAGAGTCGACAAAGAAGGAATGATGGTAAGTACCAAGGACATTAGATTTTAATAGGTTGCCTGCTAACTTCTGCGATGTCATCCTGATAACCCAAACATAATGCAAATCTCCATTACAACGAATCGACGACGTCATCTCTCCTTAGTTGTCAGACAAGCTTTTATTTTAGAAACCCTACATACGTTGTTCAAAAATTATGAACTCACCCGGAATGCATGACATAAATATCGGAAACCAAATAATTTTAAAAACTTGCTGGAAAATTTTAACTATGCCATATTTAAAAATGCCATACATAAAAATGGTTTTTAGTTTTTTACTCGAAATTCTTACACCGCACGAAAAAAAGACAAGGGATCAAATTTGCTCCAAACTGAGTGGGGATTTTAGGAATGATATTTGTTTTCAGAAAAAGCAGTAGAGTACCATTTTTTCTTCAAGAATATTGAATAAAAAATCCCGTACGAACGCCACTGATGAAAAATTAAAAAATATTTCAAATCAAAAAATGCCCTTTATTACTCCAAGGCTGTTTACCAAATTTAATAACAATATCTCAAGTAATAAAAAAGTTATGACTAAAAAACAATTTTTTTCTTAAAACTTTAACAGCCTGTATTTCGAAAACGAAGCATTTGCCGATATATGTTTATATAGAAAATTAGGGCTTATTTTGAATGCAGAATGCGCTGTTAAAGTTTGGACACTGCAATTCGGGACACCTGTATATATATATATATATATATATATATATATATATATATATATATATATATATATATATATATTATTTCTATTATCTTAATATTGCGTTTAACAAAAGTAAGGAAACTCGAAATATCTCAGGTACGGCTTCCTGAATAATGAAAATATGTACCCTTGGATATTAAATTATGCCGGATCCAATAGCGAGTTCCGCATAGCTGCCAAATTTACCGTTTTTCTGTTGCAAAAGGAAAATTATTTTTTTAATGGAACACCCTATATTATATTACTTTTTTAAAATCTGCGTAAAATTTTCATTACTTTTTATAAAAAACACTTTTTATGAAAGACAACAGTTTGCAAAAATAAGAGTCTAATATACATAATTGAATGTATTACCTTTTATTAAAATACCTGCACCTGATATGTTTGACAATGTCAGTTTTGTTGATTTACAAAAATGGATCGTTTAGCTGAAACCCTAAGAATTGAAATTATAATTATACTGGGTTATGGGGATAGAACGCGATACCTACTAGATGTTTGTATTTTTAATGACAAATATCCTAACAGAAATCCGATAACTAAATCTACCGTAAGTAAAATTACCAAAAAATGTATTGAAACTGGAAATGTAAAAGATGCTGTACGTTCTGGCAGACCTATAAGAGCAACAGATGGTGATAAGGCTCTGAATATTTTATTCAGTTCAGAAGAAAATCCGCAACTTTCTACCAGAATATTAGGAAGGAAAGATGACGTCTCACACATGTCCGTAGACCAACTTCTAAAAACCGAAAAGTTTCATTCATACAAAATAACTTTGTTTCAATAATTCCCTGAAGATGATCACGATAGGCGCTTGAAATTTTGTGAAATCATGATGGAACGTTGGAATACCAATCTAAATTTTGACAATCAAATTATTTTTTCTGATGAAGCAATTTTTTTTAATGGAAAAGTTAAAGGGCATAATTGTAGATATTGGGCCAGGGAAAATCCACATTGAATAGGTGAAAATCATACCCAATTTCCCTAAAAGATAAACATTTAGTGTGGGGTGAAGGGTGCAAAAATAATCGGTCTCTTCTTCGTGGACGACACATTAACTGGAGAAAAATATTTCGTTCTTTACTTTTGTTACACGTTGTAAATTCTGTATTGAAATTACTCTTAGTAAATAATTATCTAAACAAACTTTTGTCATAAAACTGTGTTGGAAAGTTTGATAAAGTGAAAGCTTGGACTATCTTTAATTATGCATCAGTGTACTTTCATAACGTTTTTGCCATACTTTATTTGACAGAAAGAAAGTAAAATCATTTTTATAGGCTAGGAAAATAGTACACAAATCATTTATGACATACTGTAAGGAAAATTTCTTTGTTGTTTAAATGCATCTAATTATTGTTATTTTACAAAGATACACCCACAAAGTAATTAAGGAAAATATACAAACAATGGCCTAAAATGCCGAAATTTGATTTTTTTCTTCCATACGAACAGCCATTTTAGTTTTTATAAAAAAAATACTTCTAAAAGTTCCTTCTTCCTTTCAAAATCTTTTGAGATATGACCGGTTGAAAAGCATTGACTAGTTTCCTAGATAATCGAGAGAAACCTTTCAAAATAATCTTTATTACAAATGTCAATAACTTATTTAATTTGCAACATGGACGTTTGAAACTTTGTGAAAATATAGCCTACATGATGTTAAATGTGTTTGCGAAATATCGACTCTGTGACTTCATTTGTTACCGACATATAACTATTTGTTTATCCCAGAAGGCGTTGTTTAAACAACAATTCTGTTGCAAACGTCTAGAGACATATAGAGACTTGTATGAGAGTTCATTTTGTTCATCGTGACTGACTTCATTATACAATTATTTTCAGTGCGGAAATTTGTAAAATAAATCGTCAAACATTTTAACCTCCATGTATTGATATAGCACATGATAACGTTTTCTATACTAGAATCGGCGACACTACTCTATATGTCCCCGTATAATGCAAAATATAAAACGCTAATGTCATGTTTGATACGACTAATTTATTATTTAATATTAAAATTGTGTTTATTCGGTATACAAAATTTGGCATGAAATAACGTTTAAGACTTTACTTTAAAGATGGAGTTAATCCGTCAAATTTATTCTAGTTTTTGATAAATATTTATTTTTACCAACCCTCAAAGCTTTCGAAGCGATATTTGCAACTTTCTGGACCTGTGTCGGATTGAATGGTCTGTCCTCTTAAATTATTTATCCTGACGTTAGCCAAAGCATCATCTGACAAGGCACATTTTGAAAAAGTTCCAATTCTATTGGATTCGCAAATATTCCTTCTTTTTAACCGTTGTGAACAACTTTATTCCACGACTTATAAACTCAAAAACTTTTTGTACATTAAATATAAATATTTAGTGTATATTTACCATGTAATACAGTAAATTAAAAATTTCAGCTACTTGAATATCAAGTCAGAAACGTTATATATATATATATATATATATATATATATATATATATATATATATATATATATATATATATATATATATATATATATATATATATATATATATATATATATATATATATATATTTATATTTCAGTTATTGAAACAGTAAACAAGTAAATATCTTTTTTCCACCATTTTTTACGTTTTTCATATATTGTACTGTCGGTCATATTAATAAAATAATCTCGCTTGCGTAGAGGTCTCTATCTGCTCTAGTTTGCAGCAAAATTATTCTTTAAACAATGCTCTCCGGGATAAGCAAAAAACAAAACTCATTAACAAATACATTTACAGAGTCAATATTTTGCACACTTATTTAGCATAGAGTAGGCTATATTTGTCAAGCATTAAGTATCATATAGGGATAACCTGATAACATTTTGGTAAAAGTTCAATATGACGAAACAAATTGGCGGTCTAGTGAAATGTTAAAAAAAATAATACTAAAAAACTAAATATCGAATTGATCTGGTATTTTGCACAAAAATCAAGTATTATGTAACAACTGGTAAAATTTGGGTACGAATCCATGATGACCAAACAAAATAGCGGTTTGATAAAATATTTTAAAATTCAGTGTGAAAATAGTACTTAATGTATTGACTTCAAATTGTGTGCAATAATTAATTGTAGTATACAGATGAACTGCTAAAATTATGTGGGCTTAGCAAAACGTTAGAAAGAACGGTTATTGAAAATCTAATTATCCAATTTGCCTCAAATTGTGCACAAAAATCAAATGTTATGTAGGAATGAATTGGTAAAATTTGATATGAATACAAAGCAAAATAAAATAGTGGCCTTATAAAATATTTAAAAAATCAGCCTGAAAAACCTGAATAATTGCAAATTTTATGCAAGTATTAAGTGTGACATAGGGATAAATCGGTAAAGTTGTGGTACGAATTTAAGATGATGGAATAAAATTGTGGCCTAATAAATGTTGAAACAATCAGCTTTTTGTTCAAATGATTTTAATTTTGCAAAACAATTAAATCTCATATAGCAATAACCTGATACGAATGCAACATGACGGAAGAAAATAGCGGTCTTAAAAAAATCAGTTTAACAACTAATTTAATTTATTTTAAATTATGCCAGAAAATCAAGTGTATCGTAGGTAGAAACTGGTACGAATCCAGTATTGTAGAAAACAATGGTGCCCAATAAAAATGTTTTCAAAGACACTATAGACGTGTTACTAAATGACTATGTCCGTATAAAAATTGGATCTCTTTTAACTATTTCTAATAAAATCAAAGGTTTATAACGAGGAAAGTTTCGGGTAATAGAAATTTACCGATTTTTCTCCTTTAAAATGAGGTCTACCTAAAAAGTGATTTCGTCCTAGTTCGAATCTATAGAAACCTTTTGAGATTTCTAATATCACAAGTAAGTCCTTATATTTTTAGGTTACTTATCCATAATTTCATGAACATTTTTTATCTCGTCACTAAATAGGAATTTCTCTCATCACTGTTCCATTTTTCTAAAATGTAAATATATACATTTATTAATGTTTTATTTTTTATTATAGGTCAGTACTACCTTAGAAGATTTGTTACTGGTGAGTAAAATATAAAATTAAATACTTATATTTAATTTAAAAGTGTAAGACTGTCCCAACCTTTTGAGACCAAAAATTTGTATTATAAACTCATATCTCTATCAAAAAAAGAAAGTCACAGCAGCATTTTTTTTACATATAACTATACAAAATTTCTTAATTTAATAGTCTGATTTGTTCACAGATTAAAAATTTGCTTTTGTTTTAAATTTTCTGCCCCCGGTATCAGATTTCTTTAATAAATTTCTATTCCAGATGAACATTTCGTTTTTCCTAATTTGTATTATAAGTTGAATACTTGGAAGTGACAATGGTGGAGTTAATGTACTGCAATTTTTCGTGAAAAAGAAATTGCCCTTCCTCTCAGATTTTTTGGTATAAGCATGTGGTGGGATCACAAAGAAATCCTGAATTTTTGTATTGCATAATGACCGAAAGCTATGTATTTTTTAACTTTATAGAAATGGCGTTTTTGATTTTTTTTAACAAAAATATTTAAAAAAATCAATTGTTGGTGTTTTGCATACCTATTTTCTATAAATAGATATAGAGGAAAATCGGTTATACTCAAAAAGAAAGCCAATAAGTTAGATAAGCTCAGTTTTAAACTTGAAAAAAATATATTTTTAGTTAATCGTATTTTATTTTTAAATAATGTTTTTTTCAATAAAAATTATTATTCATTGTTTAAATAAGAAATAAAAAGTATTTTAATTAAAAATAAAGTTATATTCATTATAATTCTTTTTCATATTTAAAAATAAGCTTTTGTTACTGTTTAGCTTTCCTTTTGAGTATAATCGTTTTTTCCTCTACATCTAATTATAAAAATAAATATTTGAGGCACAAAAAAACCAACTTCAGTTAATAGTTGTATTTTTGTTAAGAAATAATTTTTTATTTAAAAAATAATTTTTGATGCTATTTTGAAGAGAATAAAAACCAAAGTTTGCAAAAACAAACAATTCAGTTTGGACAGTTTGTCCAAAAGCTACAGACGATTCGATTTTTCAATTCAATTAAATTGATAACCGTTAGATACAAAAACCTAAAATTTGGCATTCTTATTAAATACTAGAAGTACCTTTATGCAAGGTTTTTTCAAAATTTTTCAAACACAAATAAAATTGTGAAGTAAATTTGAAAATTCTAAATGATATGTAATTTTTGTTGTTTTGTAAGTGTTGTATTGGACAAAATTTAAAAACCAGGAATCTCCTTTAAACAAAAATATCAAAAACAAACAAAAACAAAAAAATATGACTTCCGATCGTTGTGTAAAGTAAAAACTCCCTTTCGTTGTAATCCCACTATGTTTATAGAAGAAAGAACCTTGAGATGTGGAGCAGTTTCTTTTGGTAGATTTACTCCACTACAAGCGAATATAAAAAAAAATGGTGTGCTATATTAATCTAATATGCAGGAAACGTTTTGACTTTTTCGGCTTATTGAGGAACTATTTACCGTTTCTGATTTCTGCAAAATAATGTCAGTCTTCAGGTTTTTAAATGACATCATGTATACTATGGCATATTTCAATTTTGGAGATCATTTCGAATACAAAAAAATATATTTAAGAACTCAAGTATGTTGAACCAAAATTTAGCTCAATACGGTACCTGCATTTTTTTTTCATAGTGAAAATTAGTACTAAATAAAGAGGCGTAAATTCAGAACAAGTTTGCGCTATTTGATATTGGAAAAATATTGCTATAATTTAATTTTGAAAAAGTTTGTGATCATGGTATTAATAACATCACTGACATCACCGGTTTGTAGAAAATGTTTATCAACATCTGGCAACATTGGTGAATTTTGTTTTATGTTTATTGTTATCTGGTAGCTGACAAATGTTTTATGAAATAAGAAATCGGTTATAAAATATCATTTATGATACTGTCCAGCAGTGAGTGTTGTGGCAAATCTTGACGTGGTAAACATGTATAAATGTTGCTTTGTCTGTTGACGTACTGTTTTTAAATATATTAGGGATTGTTATCTTGTCAAATTGTAGATTCGAAAGCAAACTCGAAACTGTGCCGATGTTATTTGCTGAAATGGAAATATATAAAAAGAAAAATATGTATCCATTCTAAGAACTGGTTTACTCTCTACTTATTTTTTATGAATTTCATATAGAGATCTGTTTTCGTCATATACGCTTTTAATCCTTAAATTGAATTTACAGAAATTTTTCTGTTATACAATTTGCAATGTAACTTCTTGCTTTCCCTTATTTTCTTTGGGCATTTGTACTATAGAGTAACAATCTGTAATATCTCGTCTCACGAGTATTTCATTGTGATAAAATAACACATAGTTTAAATGCCTCTTGATTCTAAAAATAAGGGTGATAAGAATGCCCTGTTCAGATCTTTTTGAAACACCCCGTACAGCCTGAGAATAGCTTTTCTCATTTCAAATGTAGCTGTATTTTTTGTTTCTGGTTCTTAATATTTTGGAAGTGCTAACTCCCACACTTCAATAGAGGTGCTGTCTAAAGCTGCTTTTACTATGCCTGTGTATTAATTTCTTAAAATCACAACTAAAATGACATTTAATTAACAGAGGCGAGACAGTGGTTTGGAAAATGTGCTGTAGATAAATCTGCTACCTGTAAACTATTAGCCTAAATTATTTATATTATTTAATTATCCATCCATAATCCGGTTTAGTTTAGGCTAAATTAAAATAAGTCTTACAATTTATATTAATTTTAACTTTACCAGGTTATTTGTAACGCCAACTACGTGGCGATCCGTACAAACTATCCTAAGCGAAGTCTTAGCAAAGCGACTGAAGCAACTTCAGATAATATACGATTATCTGTAGTAGTTTGTCGAGCAAAAATATCGTCGAGATAAGTGCCAGATTTTGTGTTGAAATTCGCTAAACTACCGGTTATAACATTCGTGTGGGATATTTATACCGGAAAAGGAACATTGCGTTGCAAAAGGGGAGATTGTAATGGATTACATTCCATTTTTCGCCTCTCTTTTTACTTCCCTAATCGTTTGTCGGGCCGTTAGAGATATTTGGTAATGTACAAGATGAAATATTTGTCCCGCTCTTTCTTTGTATTAAAATACAAATCTTAAACATATATCGCATTACACTTGACATTTTTAAATGGAAACCCCCAATTTTTTTTCTATTTTTGGATTCTCCAGGAAGTTTTTAGTAACATATCTTCAACCATTTTGAAGTTATTTGAATAATTGAATAATATCAAGTATTGATAAATTAAATTGATCCAGACTTGTCAGTTTTGTCGTCCTATTTTCATAGTTATGCTGATGTTTTGGTGAAATATATGAATAATTTAAATATCTTTGCTTCTCTATGTGAAAGTAGTGTTAGGAAATTGCAGGAATAAAAAAAAAAATATATATATATATATATATATATATATATATATATATATATATAAATATTATAAACTGCCGTACGCGTACAATTAATATAAATATACAGACAACAAAGTATTTTTTGAAAAATTGGACAAACAATAACAAAATGTGCGAGCCCCAATGTACTAACATAAAAATGTGTATATAAATATATTTTTAGTTAAAGCTTTTGTTGAAAAGTTTTGACTCGCTTAAATATAAAAAATGTTTGAAATTTAAAATCAACTAACTTGACGTGAAGGTCTTAAGTGTATAAAAAATTTTTCAAGAAATACTTTTTTATTTGTATATTTATTTTAATCATGGCCCTGAAGGAGGTAGAAACCAAACTATCGAAACGTTGACAAAATTTGAAAACTATCAGCAATAAAAAGCTTGTCCAATATTGAACTCGTGATTTATTCGCCTACAAATATTACTTTTTTCAAAAATCGAACTTGTAATATATCACGTAGAATTCATGCCCTGTGAGTGTCCACAAGAAACCTGTCAAATTTCACACGCTACGCTGAACATATAAATTCTAGAGCCAAAATATGAAAAAAAAGTTTATAAACCCAGTTGCGCAATCGCTTTTTTATATTTAACTTTTTATATTTTAGAGACTCTTCGAGACATTGCACTAGCTTTTCGTTTGCTTATATAATAAGTTGCTTTGAAAAAAAAAATTAAATCGTCTTCGTACCAATTTTTGAAAATGACTACGGTAAGATTTGAATATAGACAGTGCTAAAAATAAGATGTAACATAATACGCGTAAGGAAGGAAAAAAATTATATATAGTTACTGTAAAACATGACCAAAAAATTAAAAGGTATTTTTATAATTTACGTTTAGTCATTTTGTTTATGATAAATGGTTTTGAAAACACATTCTGCTGTTATGAATATTAATATATAGAGCAGTCAGTACTTCAAGTGAAATACTTAAAAAAACTAATTCAAATACTTTTTGGTATTTGAAATATTGTACTTCAAATACATTTTATTTAATGGATTTTGCTTGAAAATTAACTACACTAAAAATATCTGGCATTTGGTACATAAATTCCCAAAAAAGTAATTGATTTGTATACAGTGTCACAGCCGACGTAGCGGGTAATAATTTTTTTAACACTAATGTTCAAATATACAAAATCTAAAATATAATAATTCTACTGAAAATGTTTAGTGGTCGTAGGAAAAATAGTATACGTTACTGGTGTCAGAGTTATAGGTTTAAAACCCTAAAGATTTCCGCATTCGGCTAACACACGCCTCCTGTTAAATATCCTCTTATTTGAGAACTACCACTTTGAACACTTGTTACGTAACAATAGTTTTTTAGGTATTAGTGCCGCTAATAAAAGTGGCACCTTATACAATATTTTGTTTTCTGTTTGCATAATTGAACTACTTTAAAAATATGGGTATAGTGTACCTATCTAAAGTCAATTGAGACAACACAAAAACTAAATATCCGTCAACTGTCGGCGATTTCTTTCTGAAGCATGGGGTGCGTGCTAGAATTTAAACTTACTTTTGTACTGTACTGATTAAATGAATAAAAATAAATTTATTTGATATACGTGGTGTAATAAATTGAGCGTACACCAAATTTTTCGCTGTCTCAATTTACTTTAGATACACTTTAATTGTGTTTATTTTGTATGTTGACATTTTTGTCAAGACAATTAAAAATATTTTAATTTGGTTTCATGTTGCAATAGTGTTTTTTCATTAATAAATAATTGTAAAATGTTTATGTTGCTTTTATATATTTATATCTTTTTACTCCTTCATGATTTCTTTCTAATTTTATCCTAATAAACTTGATTTTGTAGATTTGATAATACAGTGAAAGTCATTTATTCGGTAAAAATGTAAAATTTTGCATCTTTTAATCAACCTTTATATTTATTCTAAAACCTAACCTAGCAACGCTACGTTGACATTGTTGATATTTGATTCTACACCTCTCATGAAAAATAAAACGCTGATCGGCTATCTGTTGGTTACATTTGCATTATGTTTTGGTAATGGTAAAAACCGATTGATTATACCCCGACTATATGATTTAACAAATGAAAAATAATATACCTAAATGGTTGCCAGTAATGCCGTCTTTCAGTACAGTTGGGATCCATAAAAAATATAAACAATTTCTTTTCAAAACCAAAAAAAAATCCTAGAAAAATGTAGTAAAATTGCCAAGAACCAAAATAAGTACTTATAAGTAATTAGAAACACAAAATATATACGTGCATATTCTAAAGTGATGGTATCAAAATAGGCCTCTTATAAGTAAAAACCATGGAATTTGTATAGCCACCTGATAGTTTGTTGGCTGGTTCTGATTGGTTTGAAATTTATCTTAAAAAATATATATTCACCAATTTAAGGTGTATTTGTCATATTTTCCCACATATGTTGGTACTTGAAATAATCTTTAGTATTTCAATTATAGTGCAAATTTTTTAAAAATTTAAAAATATTTTTAGGTCCTCGAATATAATATCCTAAAAAAATGTTTGTTTTTCTAATATTCTAAGAAGCATGTATTTACGTTTGGCATAAATAATAATTTGAAAGAATATGTATTTTACTTTTCACACTTCCCCTTTACATTTTCTAATAAATAAAACCAAGTGTGACGGAAGCCCCTGGTTTGAAATTACGTTTTGGTTCATACAGTGACAATATGTGTTATATATGAATTACGTCAAAACTACACCGACAGCTATTACAACAAAAGCATTAGTAGTAAAGTTGTATTTCCAACAAACAATATCAAATTTTATGCACTGCTGTTTCTATATTCGCGGTGTTGCAAACTATGCTACTCAAGTTTGAACTCCTAACAAGCTCTTTAGAAATTCGTAACGATCCGGTGCATTTTCTTACTATTAGGAACATCTTTATACCAGTTGAACTACTTGAACCGAAAATATTTAACAAACGGAGTTGTTTTGTCTTGAAAAGCAATTGCAGTTTTCCAATTTTTATTTTTCTTGTTATTGCTTTGGATGTCGAAATTTCAGATGAGCACAAGGTTTTGCAAGAAATCAAATACATTTTAAAAACTAAAATAGAATATATTTTATTTGGTTATTAAATTTCTCGTACATATTTTAAGTTTTAACACAACTCAGTTTCACATTAATTATTGTTTTTTTTACATTCTTGTGAGGAGCATTTTTGAGATTAAAAACAATAAAGTTGTGTTGTGGTAAAACCAGAATAAAAAATGACCAGTTTTATAACTCGTAATATATTTTATTCTCGCGGCAACTTACGCTAAGTTGATTGTGGGCGATAGCTTAGTTTCCATGAGCGGCATGAGTTGAAAATAACTAAAGTTAAGAAAATATATATTTTTTTATAGGTTCGAATAGAGGATTTAAAATAATACAGAATTAATCAATTTATTTATAACATTTACTTTATTAATGTCACTTGTTAAACTACAGAAAAAAACACATTTTTTGAAATTCGGACATTTTAAGAAAATAAAAATAACGGCATTTTACTTCTACATAATTATTAAAACTGTTGTAACTAATAACGCTGATGTTAGATGTAACAGAGACACTGACCTATAAGGGCTGATTTTAGTGAGGTTAATATATATATATATATATATATATATATATATATATATATATATATATATATATATATATATATATATATATATATATATATATATATATATATATATATATATATATATATATATATATATATATATATATATATATATATATATATATATATATATATATATATATATATATATATACATATATATTATTTTGTTTCTTAAACCCGGTATATATTAATTGGACTTCTTTCTTGGGTATATATTTGTTTGCAAAATCAAACAATGGGATTAACTTGACGTTTCGCCTATCATAGTAGGCTTTCTCAAAAATTGCCCATTCCTTTATTTTTTTTTTTTGAATATATAAGGCTTTCCTTTCCTATACAAATAATTTAAAAAACATTTAGTGTTCTAATTATAAAAAGACATTTACAATTTTTCTAGAACTGATTTAAAATTTTATACTATTGACATTAATTATTACAAAATTAATAAAATAAGGCTACATACCACTAACTTGCTACCTATCATTCAAATATAAATAAATAATCAATAATATATATATATATATATATATATATATATATATATATATATATATATATATATATATATATATATATATATATATATATATATATATGCATATTTTCTATTAGGATATAAATTGAGGGGTATATGGTATTTTCAACGACATTCTTTCAGTTTCCCACTATTTGTATGCGAAATGTTTAGTGTAACCTGCTATAAACAAACGTTTTCAAGATATTGAAAACTTAAATATCGAACATCGATCGATTTTTAGATTTCGAATATATTAGTCAAGCGTTTGGAAAGAGATTCCCTACGTTAAAACAAGAATAAATTTAAAAATAAAATATTTGTTGGACTACTACGCCATTTCAAAAAAAAAAACAAGCCAAAATTAAAGACAGTGCTTTATTATTGTTACATAGAGCTAGTTGTTTTGCATCTTGTTCAGTTAGTATTAATAACACAATTACGTAGAAAAACAACATTAAAATATTATAATAAATCAAAATAAACATACATTTCATTTTTCGCTTTAGTCAAACAATAAAAATAACATCCGCATTCAAAACAGAACAGAAATTTGCAGTTTTCTAGTAGATTCTTGATCAACTTCAGTATTAGAGCTCTTTTAGCTTGTTTTTAGTGTTTTCATCTGGCATAATACCCCAACAATTATATCTATATATTTAAAACCCTAAGCCAAATTTTTCAGCAAGTTCGTAAGTACTGCACAGATTTATATGAGACCTTTCAGCACTATTTTTCGTATTGTAAATTTGTACAGGGTGTTTAAAAAAATCGGGCCACTGATTAATAACGATTCTGCTCAAATCGCTTGACGCAAAATGCTGCATTTTGTCATACAAGTTGATAGTAGGATGTAGAGGTTCGATAAGAAGGGAGTTTTCAAAACTCGAATTTCAAGAGGGTGAAACCACCCTTTAAATATTAGAGTATTTTTTTATTTACAAAAAGGTTGGTTTTTCGGAAAAACGCTTAATCTCGTCTATTTTATTTGATTATTTTACATATTAACAATGTTTACAGGGTGTTTCAAAAAATTAAGCCACTGATTAATCACAGTTCTGCTTAAACCGCTTGACTTAAAAAGCTGAATTTTGTCCTAGAGGTTGATTGTAGAATATGGAAGTTCGATAAGAGGGGATTTTTTAAAAATCAAATTTTAAGAGGATGAACCGCCCTTTAAATATTACAATATATTTTATTAAGAAATGGTTAGTTTTTACATATTTTTCAAACATTTATACAGGGTGTTCCAAAAAATCGGAAATAATTTATGATCACAAATCTCCCAAGCCTCTGCTGACAAAAATTGAAAGAAAATGCAACAAAAAACGTGATTTATAAAAAGGTATTTGAGTAAGGCGATCTAAGTACCTCTTTATATGCCTTTCGTTATCGCTATACGCGAAGGAAGTCGCGGGTAATCGCTAGTTTTGTTTTAAATTATGAACCCGCCACATCAATTTCATAATTATTTATTTAATAAAAATAAATTTGTTATAAACATAGTTCCGGAAATATTTCGTTTCAGGAGATATTAATTATATGTTCAGTGCACCTTATTAATTAGGTACTAATTTTTCTTTATTTTTGTTCATTATTTTTGAGCTACTCATAAGAAAATGCACGTCTGTGCTTAACTTTTCTGTTTGCCAATAACGATGCAACTCCAGATTTTCAGTCCATGTCCATACACTGATAATATAATTATCTGGACCGAATATGTTTTTACTATCCTCGTGAACGGAAATATTGTAATCGTGAAAAAATCACCCTTAAAGATTTCTTCAGATCTTTAGATTTCAAGACGCCGAAAAACATGTTTCCTCAATTCCCTTGGTCTGTCTATCGGTCTGCCTATTCGCGGCGCATAGCTAAAAAATTGATTGACCTCAAATTCTCACTAGAAATTAAGGGTCATATAGGAATGACCTGGTAACATTTTGGTAAAAATCCAATATAATGAAACGAAATGGCGTCCTAATGAAATGTTAAAAAGACTATGACTAGAAAACTACTCTGATTTACCTCAAATATCATAGAAAAATCAAATATTGTGGGAGAACAAACAAACAAACAAAAGTATGCTTTATTGCTACAGGAAAACTAATACAATTTGATGGACAAAGCGAAATTTACCTTAACAGAAAAAAAAACAAAACAATGAAAAAACGAAATATGAATCGAAAAAAATCATATTTTTCGATAGGTCGATGCAAATACATCAATTATAAATATATCAAGTAATGATAGCTATAAAACCATCACGAAAAAATAAACATAGGTTGGGACATAACATTGCCGTAAATCGGTTAATGAATCTTGGCGACCTTAATAATTAGGGAATAAACAATACATATACGAGAGGAATAATTTCGATAACATTGAAATTAAAAGTACGCGACCTTAAACTCTATTTTGTTATCGTTATACAAGCAAAATATGTGAAGTTAAATGTATAACTTTAAGCAAATACTCATCATTATGTAGACCAAATAAATAGCGAATTGCTCTCTTTTCATGCCTAAAAATACCAAAAATATGCTCGGTGGTACAGCAGCCCTAAAAGGGAAGACCATAGCGGAGATGGGATTCGAATAGAGAGAAATAAGTAAATCTGGTAGAAGACACGTCCAGTTGTTTTGAAACTGTTCGAATCGCAAAGCAGGGGGTAGAAAGTTTTTTAGTTAAGGTGTCAATATGCTTAGACCCTTCATAAGATAAGGACATCCTTTTATCCACATTGAAGCAAAGCAGATTGGAATCGGACCAAGCCTTAATCATAACAATGTTGAAAATATTAGAATGTAAAGACGTTGTATCAAAATCACTCCATGTTATGCTTGTGTCGTCAGCAAAGAGAGAAATTTTTCCATTAATTTTTAGGTTGGTGATACCATTAATGTATAACAAAAAAGGATAGGTCTCAAGAACGAACCTTGAGAACTCCACTTGTAATCAATTTACAATCAGAATCGGAACCATTTGCCCTTGCAAATTGTTGCCCATTCCCGAGATAAGGACCAATTTAATTAAATACCACGGATTCCATAAAAATTTAGCTTGCTTATCAAAATTTCATGACTAACGCAGTCAAAGGCTTTTGCATAGTCACAGAAAAGTGAGGCGGTGGGGTGGTTGTTATTGAGGGAAAAATAGACGCCGATAAGTAACGAGAACATGACGTCACAGCACTTATTGGATAAAAATTCTAACTGATCCGGGGATATTATCTGATGTTTAAGGAGAAATGGTATAAAACAATTTTTCAGTAAGCTTTCAATGATTTTTGATCGCACTGGTAGTAGAGCAATTGGGCGATAATTGCAAGAGTTAGTTTTTTCGCCCCCTTTCTGAAGAAGAATAATTATAGCTGTTTTAAGGGATTCAGAGAATATACCTTTTACAAAGAATTCATTTATTAGTGTGGTAAGGGCATCTATGACTGGGAGCGGCAGGTTCAAGAGTATTTTAATTGATATGCCATCAGTGCTACACGAAGATTTGCTTGTGATTTTCGTTTCTTTCAATAGTTCCATGCTGCTAACAGGGCTTAAGAAAAAGCTATTATTGACATTTTTTGATGGAGGGAGAAACGAAAGAAGGTTCAAACTTGGGGAGATACCAGAGGTAACATTTTTGCTTACATTAATAAAATTTTAGGTCATTTGGCCTTGGCAAGATCTGAGTTACAGGGTGTGATTTGTTTCTGTATCATTGATAATGCACCAGGTTTTCTTTGAAACTTTTTTAGACTTTGTTATACAATTTTGATAGTATATTTTTTTGCTGACTTGATTAGTTTAATATAGATCCTCCTATAATTAGAAATATAGTCGAAAATAAGAATGGAGTCGGTGATTTTTTTTATATATATAAGAGAAAACGCATATTTTTAGCAGAAATGCGTAGTTCTTTCGTGTTCCACGGTTTATTACAAATTCAAAATTCCAGTCGGTGTTTAAGCAAATATTATAAAATACTGAAAAATTACCGGCCGAGAGAATTCTGCCCCCATGGCGAGGTTCTGTAAGGGCCTAAGAGGAATACTAAATTTGGAAAATATTGCTTCGTGATCGGAAAAACCTGTACTACAAACCTGAGATTGAACCTCTGATAGAGAAAAATCAGACGCCACGTAATCAATGATAGAAGAAGAGTATTTTGAAATTCTAGTTGGGGACGATACATGCACTGCAATACCGAAAGAGACGAATATAGAAATTAAATATTTCTGGGTGGCACAAACAGTAGCATAGTAAATATTAAAGTCCACGCATAGAATTTTTCTGCCTTTTACTGGTAGAATATCTAGCAAATTTAGTAGGTAATTAAAGAAAGACTGTACATCAGAAGATCAGATCTATATACTATAGAAAATTCAAAAAAGTTATCCGCTGCCAAATGGTCATATTTAGTTACCGAAACGAAATCCCCTTTTAGAGAAAGAATCAGTGCTACATAAGCTGAGTTATTTCTGTCATATCTAACTATTGTGGAATATCTCTCCGAATAAAAGGTTTCGTCTAAATTCAGACAGTGCTCAGAAATTGCAACAAGTTGGGGTAACTCCAAGTCCTCTAGAAATAGGTACAACTCTTTAGTTTTATTTCTTAGAGAAGCGATATTAATTAGAATGTCTTCCAGATTTTCTGTACTGAATCCATAAGCATGATGAAAGACGTAGTAATCTTTAAAAATACCTTCAGAAGCCAAAGAGAGCCTGATGCTGGTATTTGTAAATCCTTCAAATTGAATTGACGCAGGTTGATCATGTAAAAATGCGAGATATAACGAATCAACTGGTAAAATGTTGGTACAAATCCAGGATGGCGCAACAAAACGGCGCCGGCGGGCGGTTTAATAAAATATTTAAAAGTTTATCCTGAAAAACTCTTTATCGGACTGATTTCAAATTTAGTGCAATAATTAATTATGGTATAGAGATGAACTGATAAAATTATGACACGAATTCAAAATGGCGGCCAAATTAAATGTTTTTAATTGTGAAGATGTCACCAAGTTTTACATATCTTCACATATTAAGATCCCTAGATGCCAAAAAGATTTTTTGCTGATTCCATCGGTCTGTTTGTTGGTCTGTCAGTTCGCGGCATAGCTAAAAAACTACTTAACCGATTGACTTCAATTTATGCTCAAGTATTAAGAGGCGTATGGGGATGACCTGGTAATACTTTGGTATGAATCCAAGATAGCAAAACAAAATGGCGGCCTAATAAAATATTTAAGAAATCACTCTAAAAAACTATTTATTAGATTAATTTTAAATTTTTGTGCAAGCATTAATTTAAAAATTAAATATGATATAGGGATCAACTAGTGCGAAGTAAACTTGACTGAACAAAATGGCCGTGTGTGTCAATGTAAAAACTTTTGTTCAATTTATTTTAAATTATATTTAAAAATCAAGTGTGGCATAGGTAGAAACTGGTAAAATATTGGTAGGAGTCTATTATGATCGAACAAAACGGTGCTTAATATAAATGTTTGAAAAGACACAATACTATATGTGATACTATGTTCCGAACTAAATTAAGTCACACTTCACTGTTCCTAATAAAAGGGATGATTCATAACTAGGGAAGTTCCGTGTAAAGAAAATTTACCAATTTCTTTTTTCTTGAATTTAGTTTAATAAATATCTATAGTGTAGTTTTCTTTTTTGTCTCATTTTTTGGAAGAAAATGGTATTAAATGATATTTGCAGCAAGAAAACTAAATTAGTATAAAGCTATAAAACTGCCATAAATATTTAAATGAAGTTTTTATATAAAACACTACATTATTTTATTATGTTATTAGTCTTAGTATATAACTATAGATTTGATTGGTATTAAAATATCAGCCATTTTATGCTCCAGTAAAGTTTACTTTCAGTCACGATACCTAAATTCCTGCAATTTCGTAACTTAATTTTCTTTGTTGCGATAACAGAACCTATACTTTAGTAGCCGAAGCTGAGACGACAATATTTATCGTATCAACGTTTATATCATTATTTTAAGAGCGTGCTAAATATGCGAACATAACTAAAAGTTTTCCTTTGCAACTTTTATAATTAATGTGCATATATAGTCGTAAAACTGCATTTTTAGCAGCAGTAATTTTTCAAGCTTTACAGAGTTATCCCATTCTATTATTTGCAAATTATTTAGTTTATTCGAAATTGTGTTCCACTCAAAAAAGAAAAATTAATCTATAGCTGATGTACACTACGACAATTAATTATGGAATATTTAATATTTTTCAATTTTTTTAGAATTGCATTAGCAATTTATTCTAGAATTAAGAGCTGCGTAACTAATGCATCAAAAGACTTTCTTGTATAAGATGTTCAGGTATATTTTGACGCCCGTCTACAGAGTTTATTGTTCAACAGATCTTTAGAGATGACCGAGAAAATTGGCAAGAACCCTGTTATAAGAGGCAGTATATTCTTTTCTAATGATTTTACTTATGCCTATGTTCTATCTAACAAATTATACAAATAAAGCTGCATCATCTAGAATTAAGAGCTGCGTAACTAATGCCTCAAAAGACTTTCTTGTATAGGGTGTTCACATATATTTTGACGCCCATTTACAGAGTTTATTGTTCAACATAGAAGAGAGTGTTTAATATAAAGGTTATTTGGTTTTAACTGAGCTATTAAAATCTGTCAACAAAATAAACAAAAAACAATTGGAAAGTAAAACATTTTGTCAATGCCTAATTTGTTATTTTAAGTAGAAGACTGTATAATATTATTTCAGTATATGGGCATCTTCTTGCTTATAAAATAACAGGTTTGATACCTTTATCTTTAGAGATGACCGAGAAAATTGGCAAGAACCCTGTTATAAGAGGCAGTATATTCTTTTCTAATGATTTTACTTATGCCTATGTTCTATCTAACACATTATACAAATAAAGCTGCATCAGGAGTTGATCTTTCGTGATTTTATAAAAAAATATTTTACTATTTTTGTTTTGTAATATTAGTGTAAAAATACCTTGATAAAATAATAAAATATTTAAGTCACCCTATTTATTTCGAACAGATTTTGTTGTCGTTTAATACTTTTCGTTTCTCTAGATTGCATAACAACATATTTTATTGTGTTTTTGTGTCCGCCGTCTAGAATAAATCTGGTGATATTTTTGTTAAGGTATCCATACTATACTATTATTTGAATATTAAAGATGAACTATTTAATGTTTTTCTTCTCCTGAGTATCCCATTTTAAAGATCTTTTACTTTAAAGTGAAATCTTGTCTAAATATTAATATATTTGGTTGGTAATTACGTTCCAACCTGAATTTACAATTTTGTTTATCGTGACAAATTAGATCTTATCCTTTTCAATGCAACGAAATTTTTAAATTCAAATATTATTAAAATGGTTGAACCAAACCCTATGTTTTTGAAATCAGAAAAAAAGAGATTTCGTACTAAGAAATCATGATGCTTGGGATTAGACCATGTCAAAATGGAATCACTTTCCAATGTTTCCCCTTCGATTGCACGGGGCATCTTCAGGGATCTTTATTTTACGAAATCGGAATACTAAATGAGCTCGGAAAGACCTAGGCCGACTATTTATAGCCGACCTGTGTTTACCGAACCGTGACCCGGCGTAACGATGGGTTTCCACGTATGATGTAGACTGAAGTCCGTATCTCTATTAAAATTTTTAGGGTGCTTATAAATTTCAATAGATTCTCTAATTTTCCGTTTATAGAATCCCGAAACCGATGCAAGAACTTTGGTTTCTTTTACATTTATCAGATGCATATTTGTTATAATCTAAAATCAATCCAATTTGATCCCAAAGATATCTTAGTCAGTTTCGATGTAGAGTCGCTATATACGAATGTGCCTATAAATGATTCATTTTCCATAATATTAGAGTTATTTTATCATAATAATATTGGCAACTTACTTTTAGATCTAATTGAAGCATGTCTCATGTCAACATATTTTGTTTTCAAAGAACTTTTTACGAACAAACCTCAGAACCAGCCATTGGTTTTCCGCTGTCCCCAGAGGTAGCCAATGATGAAAGCGTTTAAGAAGTAAGCCTTAGAGTCATCTTCATTAAAGCCAAAATTATGATTCAGATATGTAGACGACACTTTGGAAATATGGCCACATGACCCAGGAAGCCTCCCCGGGTTTGTTGATCGTCTGAATCAACAACATATAAGCTAATATAAAATTTACAATGGAAATTAAATCAGAAGGCACGATTATCTTTCCAGATGTTCTTTCTAGGATGGTTCCTTAGGACATTCTGTATATAGAAAACCAACGCATACGAACAGATACTTAACTGCAAATTCTCATCATCATCCAGCACAAAAGTAATCAATTAGTAATTCTTCGGTTTACAGAGCCCTCACGATTCGTGACAAAAATTCTTTACAATCGGAAACAAAGAAATTGATTCAAGCTTTAAGAAGAAATGGAAATTGCACTGGGGTCAATTAAAAATATAAAATCCTACTCCATGAAATGATACTAATAAGGAATTACCGATAGGAAGTGTAGGTTATACGCGGAACCACAGACAAGATTGCAAGGTTACTTCGCCGGTCCAACATGCGTACAATCTTCAAGACGTACAAGAAAACTGGACATAATTTGCGACCGTCAAAAGACATTATTCTTTTCTAAAGGGAAGAATTATATGCAATTGCTTGTTCCTGTGGTGATGGAAGGAACATGAACGATGTATCAAAAAGAAACAAATAGTACAATCTACTGTATCTGAAGACCAACATTCCACTGGACACGTCATAAATGTAAAAGAAATCAAAGTTATTGCGTCGGTCTCGGGATTGTATAAATGGAGGATTGGAGAATCTATTAAATGTGTATGGATTCTAACAATTTTAATAGAAATACGGGCTTCAGTCTACATCATACGAGGAAACCGATCGTTACACCGAGTCACGGTTCAGTAAACACAGCCGGCTTAGGTCTCTCCGAGCTCATTCAGTGTTCCGATTTCGTGAAGTAACGATCAATGAAAATGCCTCGTGCAATCGAAGGCGCAAAGTCGGAAATTGATTTCAGTTTACCCTGTATAATCCCAAGAACTATGATTTCTTAATTGAACACAGCCGTGAAAGCTTTCGTTTTATATTAGTTGTCATACTGCTAAAAAATGTATAAGAAAAGTTGATTTTGTTTCTTGTTTCCGATATTCATTTGTATATGTTTATAAATCCAAAAGATAATATAGAAAATCATCACACAATTAAGTTTTTTTTTTATCTCTTGTTTGGTCCTCTAGGTGTGTTTCAAAATATAAATGAAATCTCTATACATAAGATCTAGTTTAATATGACCGTTTTGACATCTTAATTGCTTCTATTTTCTTTCGATGAGATATTTAAGGTTCGCAAACGGTAATTTAACAATAAATGAAATATTGCCAAGTTCTGGAGAGAAATTAGCGCTGGAGGGAGGGATAATTACCCCTTTTTATCTTAAACTTCATATTAAGTGGCTGAATATTAATATACATGTTTTATTTGAGAGTCGTAAATTTTTAAAAAAACCACGAACTCATGTTCGTTATACTTTCGCTCGTCCTTGCACGCTTTTTCAGTGAGGACATGCCTTAAAATAGAAAAGTTGATGTTCTTCTTTTTGTTTTGCAATTCCCAATTGTTTATTTTTTTTATCAAATCCCGGCGGTCCAAATAAAACCTTAAAATTCTTGTAATTATTATATTGCTCTCACTTTTAAAATAAAGCTTACCCTAGTGGCGGCTCGCCAAGGGACGCGGGTGAAGCGCCGCTTTACTTACATTTTCCAATTAATTTACTTAAAAATAAAAATATTTTTAAAATATTAAGTATTTAATAATCTACATTTTTATTATAAAAATGTAGTACGTTTTATATAAATTCACATTATTTACTTAATTATACCATTATTTTCTATCAAAACTAGTGCGTTATATACTGAAAAAATAATAATGACTTAAAAATGTAGCTCGCTGAACACCTTTTCATAAGAGCGACCCGTTGAGGAATCATAATCAGTAGTAACGAAAACCGCACCAGACTCCCCCCGTCACGCCGGCTTTCACGCTAAAATTTGTTTACGGCATGTTGCTATGGCAAAGCAATGGTGAATATCCGTAAGCCAAATAGATATGGAAGCGGCATAACACTGCTGCTGCAAGCTGTAGGCGCGCTTGTTTGCTTGTTATAGGAATATAGTTAATGTAAATTAGTACGTTATATATTTAAAATCTTATAAATTCACATTATTTCCCCTAAGTATTAAAAAACGTTCAAAAGCTATGGATAATTATCATTTTGGGCGTGGCACACTGAAAAATGTTCATCTGCAACACTTTTTCTTGGTTAAGAAAACAGCCATTTTAGGCTTGGTACAATTTTTGCCTGCGGGGCTGTGCACCTGCCTACGCTGCGCTTCACCCGTTCTTAAATTTACGAGCCGCCACTGGCTTATCCCATTTCAAATATGAATAGGAATCGATTTTATTTTACATAATTATATATGTATAATACAAACGATGTTCTATCAGTTAAGTATATATTTGATATTAACTAAAAGTAAGGAACTCACTTGGATTAAATAAAAAAAGACTAATAAAACCATTGCTATTTATTGTAGAGCTATATTAGAAGTTTATTCGTACGACGCCAAGTTGTACTCAGTTCATCTTATTTTGTCATGCCGAATTTTCTTCGAACTTACATACGCTTTTGCCATACTAAATTAAGGCTGTAATCATGCGATAGATGTGTCTTATCTGACTTTTAAATACGGCTCCCTTGCTGCTCGTAAATTCTGTTTCACTGCCATAATCGATCCAAATAAAATAGAGGTTTCGTGGGTTTGGCTCTGAATATTTACATATGGTAACTCTCTTCGACATAAAATGCCGACTAATAACAAACGGGAATTTATAACGTTCTATTAAATAAATAAATCTGGACATTAAATCAGAGGTTCTTTGAGACTTCGTTACACTAAACGATTGTGAAGAATCATTTATAATCAATCAAAACTAAGCAAATTATCTACAAAAAATATTTTAAAATGTTAATAGTAATCAGCCATCACGTGCGTGGTATAAAACCCGCTTGATTGAGTATGATCAAGCATCACGTACTGGTTTGAAACTGAAACATGTTTGTCTTTTAGCCGGTGCTTGATAGTGACAGCCCATGATGTGATTAACGCCGCCTATCATTGCCTTTAACCATATGATTTCAGTGCATTTTCAGTTGATGTTTAAAAGTGTTTGCGGATTTCTGTGTCCTTTTTTGTATTTATTTAATTGAACAACAATAAATATGAGGTGTGCTGTATTCGGGTATAACGTGGATAATCAGGCAAAGAATTTTGATAGGAATATAACTTTTACTTTTCCTAAAGTCAAGAAATGTTTACAACATTCAAAATTTGGCGCGGATATGCTCAAGGCATTTTGTTAAAGATGACTATATGTCATTAATCTATATCAAAAAAGAGAGCAATGTAAATCTGAACGAAATACTCGACATCTTGAATCAAAAAGGAGTTTTTGTAACTAAAACCAAGCTATATTTTATTTGTTTATATAATTACATATAATATAGGAACAAACGGCAGCTTGTGCACATAAAGGTTAAACTTGTTTAGTATGTGTTATTTTATTCCCACTCATACCTGCATTTTTTAACTAGACCTCCTCCTTTCAAATGGGACACAGATATTATGGCATTTTTAGTTTTTAATTGAACTAAATATAATCATCTATAACAAAATAACACTATAAAATTAAATACTGTCGTATTTTATACAACCTTAACTCTTTCTTTAGCGTGTTTTTTGTATTTTTATTAAATAAATATATAACTAACATGTTACAAGTTTTTTATTTTAGTGAGTTATATGTCAATGTTTCATGAGAAAAACATTTTTAATTGAAAAAAATGGTAATATAATTTCTAATCGCTAGAAACGACATGCATCTCCATAAGCAATTTAAAAATCTACGCACGCAATGACGTCACTGCGCAAACCGGACGCAATTGAGACCATCTAGATATCATATCTTCTTTTTATCATATCATGGTGACAGTCTGTCAACTATCATGTTTATTTTTTGTCTGATTGAAATTAACTAAAAAAAAATCCTTTGACCTTAACTTGCGGTGGGGATATACTTGAACTTTCCTAAGCTGTTCCCTGTCTAAAAATATTTCCATCCTTATGTTCTTGGTTTCTGATTATTTACTTGCACACAGAAAATAAGTAAGGAGTAGAGTTTCAGTAAATACAAGATTATTGTATTTTTGATAAGAACCGTTACTAACAATTTGATATATAAAAATCACACCTTGAGATCAAGAAGTATTCGTTCTAAAAAAATTAAGAAAAGCTTGGCCATAACCGTGACCTTGAATCTGCAAAATTGCTTTGCATCTACTACTCTTTAAAATTTGGTTTTCTTTCTAAGTAATATTACAATAGATTTGTTGTCAAAATCTTGATTTTGAATAGGCGAAGTGCAGACTAATATAAGTATTTTTTTTCTTTTAAATATCAGTATATCTATGTAATATACAGTTTATCCGTTAAGTGTATATTATGTCAAATTCTTCACTTTAAAGTATATCCAGTTTTTAATATTTTCGTTGGAATCTTGATTCAATGGAGTTGCTATTGCACGAGACTGCGCCAGGGATTAACCTCAATAAAGTAAA
Source organism: Kuschelorhynchus macadamiae (assembly GCA_030620095.1). Taxonomy (NCBI): domain Eukaryota; kingdom Metazoa; phylum Arthropoda; class Insecta; order Coleoptera; family Curculionidae; genus Kuschelorhynchus; species Kuschelorhynchus macadamiae. The sequence goes on from JAUTXW010000448.1 coordinate 239,397, forward strand.
AAAACTTTTGAACAGTATTAATTATTTGTATGTAGTAAATATTTTTACCTATAATATGAATGTATTTTTATTTATTTATAGGTCCGATGACAATGCATTAATTAACTTGAAGACATTGAGCTTAATTGCGATCTTGTAAATCGATTCTGATACACTTCCGTTTAAACAGTTGTTTTAAAATACAATCTTTATAATAATGATTTGAAACTGATTAAATGATTTGCATATAACACTATAATAATGTATAGTTTTATATAAAAAAATGTTGAAAATTTTATATTTTTCGAGTAACTCGCATAGGAATAGTAATATTCATGAAACATTATTTTTTATCCAAAATCGCGATGGTAGCGGCAACAACTAAAGGTCAAACTAAGCAAAGAATAAGTTTGCAAAGTAAAATCTATATATTGCCTAGACAAACAGCTTAAATATAAAAACCGTGTTGTCTAGGAGAGAACCGAAAATTAGCATAAAAAAAATGCTTTACTAAATTGTTCCAGAGTGAAGGCAATGAAACTGAGACAAAAATTAGCTGTTTACGGGCATTGTGATACACAAATTTCCACTACAATTATTAAACAACAAACTGAATGTAAACCATCACAGTCATCATCAGTAAACTTTTACTTTTCTTTACATTCCAGCACTAGTGTTGAAAACATATTTTCAATGGTTTTGTTAAAAAACCGAGTCATTGATTGTAAATAAATTAATTTAAAAGGAGGTTTTATTTCTTCAACTTTATTTTGACTGACCATTTTCAATTACTCTTGTATTGTATATTTTGTGTGATATAAGGAACCCTAGCCAAGTTCCTACTGTTTCATAACTGGTCTCAGAAAAAAAAATAAAAATCAGGAGAAGCAACCAGATTTGCAGAAATCAATAAGAAACAAAAGTATTTTTGATTCTTATTGATTTCAACTGATTCAAATAATTCGCGTGTCTATACAAAAAAGAGGACAAGTTTGAGGAACAAAACCGAGTGTGTTTCATGTGGATTTTTTAAATTTTTTTATTTTCTTTTAATTTTTATTTCTTTTACTTCCCCATATAACAGCTCCAAGTCACTAGCAAACGAAAAACATATTTTTAGAAAAAAAAAATGATGTCGATATGGATGTGTGTAAGTGCATGCGTGCGTGCGTGTGTGTGTTGTGTCTGAGTCTGTGTAAATAAAAGTTGCGCCCAAGATAACTTCAGAACTGTCAAACCGACTCGTTTCAAATTCAAATCAAAAATAGTCTAGGTCAATGTCTCGCGGAGGTCCGATTTTGGGTGTCATGGGCATATATTTTTGATAATTTTAAGGGATACAAAATATAGCAAATCGTATTTTGAGAAGCTAATAATTTTCATTAAAATTCGAGCGATTTTTGTTAAAATGGATACAGAAATAAACTACGGTTCAATTGTACAAAATAATCGAAATTTTGTAACCATTTTTAAACCCCAATATATCTGGTTTAGATAATGCAAATCAAACGTCGTTTCTTTTTTTGCTTTAAATAAATTATTCTATTGTTTAAGCCTGAGCCTAATTCGATTTGTATTAAAGTTCACCACCTATTATTCATAGTATTATATGTCATGATGCTAATTTTCCAAAACTTTAACTGCTCCCAATTTTGATAAAGTGATATTTGTTTTTAATAAATATGTACAGTCATAAGTATTACAATTGATCAAGTGATCAAAAAAGACGATAGTTATGAACAGATTAATTTTTAGTAGAAAATCATGGGATTCTTCTACACGCAGCGGATTTTCCTAAATGTTGGTTAAATTGTTCTACATATCAAGATAACTAATATATATTACTTTTATAAATATACATTGCTTAAAAAAATTAAATTAAATTTAATAAGTTAGATTTCACATTCGATTATGATTCGGAGGCGAGTCACCTAGTCCACGTTATGTCCATTTTAAAGAATTTTAATTCAACTTTTTTTATAAATTTCGTTTAGCAACGAAAGTTTTTTGATGCTATATTATTCTTGTTTAACTACAAAAAAAAAATAATATCAAAAATTTTGTAAATTCCGCCGAAGAAATAAAAAAGTTAGGTTTATAATATAAACTGTATATTGGCATAAACCTCGTCATTAACTTTCATAAAAAAAGGTATCTACTGTATCATTGAAAAAAGTTCTTCTCTGGATATAGAAATAGTGATGAAATGACGAAGTTTTTCCGAGAGACGTACTTAAAGAATATAGTGGTGGGTCCAAGTAAGGCAAAAAACTTTCGCAAAATCGAGGTCATGCAGAAGTTTGTTTAATTTTGTGCGATATTATACAATGTAATGTATAAAAAGCCGAAACAATTTTTATATATTGATTTAAATAATACAATACTTTATTTAATGCATTTTTCCACTACACAGGGTTATCTTAGGAATATGAAAAAGCTGTCTAAAAACATTTTTATTTATATAGAAGCGGTTAACTGTAAGAAAAAAACGGTGAAATAGGCGAAAGATCTTTTATTTTTATGTATTTAGAGCAATTTTCCACTATTCAAGGGCGAACAAATTGAGCTTTTAAAACAAAATTTATATTTTTTATTTCCATAATGCTAAGGTTTTTTAAAAAACGTTAAACAGGTAAAATGCTTAAGGAAAAATTAATTACAAGGCAAATTCCAGAGAAAGGGCATTTACCGATTTTATAATTTCTCTGAACATAAATTCATCAATATTTTTTACTGCTTTATATGTTTTACAATACTAGAAAAATAATAAAGTATGCTTTAGTAACATTTTCGTTGAAAATCGTTGTGAAAACTATATACAGAAATAATGGCGGAAGCTATTTAAAATTCTTAGCTTGAACCTCGCACTTATTTTCGTTTTTAAGTTTAAAGCCATTTTTAACCGGCTATATGATCTGAATAAATTAATAAAAGATTTTCTTATTTCGCTTTGTAGAAATCAATACGCCTTCTTTTGTAATCTTATTTTTGCCTGGATAGATTTTTTAAAATATATTTTTATTTTAATATTCAATGATTTGATATACATTTGATATTATAATATGTTATAGCGTAAGTAATGAAATTTAAGATTATTGTACCACAACTTGTTGCAGAAATAATTATTGATTTTTTTCTTATATTCGTCATTTCTTATGTCTTACATATCTTGGACACTATTTTAAATTGCTGTTTTTTTATATAAAAACAGTACATTCAAAACTAAAAATTGTTTTTAGTTTAAAGTTTCCTTTATCCTCGAAAATAACTTTAAATAATAAAGTTGTTTATAGAAAAAAAAAAATTCTAATCAACAATCCTAATTTGATATTTTCAACTGAAAATAAAAACTCTTTTTGGGCTTTCTTTTGGCAGCTTCTCACGTTTTTGATAGTACCTTTTTTAATTCCGAATATCGAGCTCAGACAGCCATTCCTGCTTAGCTCTGCTTTTAATCATCTCACAGTCACATGAACTTCAAAGTACTTTAGCACTTTTTATAGATGTCAAAGTTGAGTTTCCTTTTTTTGCGTTTATTTGTAACTTTTTATGACGTAATTTAATTCAAAATTTTTTTTGATTTCTGCCAAAAAACTTCTTTTTTTTCCGTGACTTCTATACTACCTAAATTTTTTAAATACGATTTTCATAGTTCAAAAAAAAATTCTCAATAACTCCTGATCAGCTTAAAATTTTTAGATCCGGTTTTTATAATTCCGTGTAACTTAATGATTTAATTTATTTTAGAAAAATATTTTGACACATGTCAAAAAATATTTTTTTTCCTGATTTTTAATTACTTTCCTAATATGATATTGAGAGTTTAATTTATGTACATATCGTATTCGGCATATAGGTAAGTATTGAAATTTGCTACTATAACAACAAGACATACAAAAATTGAAAAATTTATGTAAAGGAGCAGAAAATTTCACAGCCTGACATATAGCTTGTTTTAAAAGTCGGACAGCTAGGATCAATCATGTCTTCTTTCTTGAAACTCTAAAACAATTTTTACTGCTGAAATTTTTAAAATTTTTCGGCGACTATATTTGTGGCATATTTTGATACTGTTTTTTACAATTACTTAGCATGTGCAACAATAATTGATATTTAGTATCAATATTTAATATCATCAATCATTCAATTACGGAAAACCCGCCTAAATTTTAGTTAATCATTTTATTTTGATGAACTTTTTTTTGATTATAGTAGTAGAAATTGTACCTTTAAGACATAGTGTCTTTGTTTTACTACAAAAATGTCGGCATATTGTAAATCATTCCTTTCTTGAAGAATTGTAAACTCATGGTATTTTAATAGTGTTACTGATTAGAAAAAATAAAGGCACTGTGATTTATTTATTCACAAAAATTTTTTTATGCATTTTAAAGAATGTTTAATCCAGTAACGTACTCAGATTTTTTGTAAAAACGAAATTTAGTTTTTTTTCAGGTTAGTTTTGGTACGAAAATACTAACATCTTGTCCTTAAGGTATACTTTTAAGAACGATATAATTAAACAAAAGGTTTATTAAAATCGAACGATAAATAAAAAATACGTGGGTGTGTTTTAATAATGATTTAAAATAGTCATTAAATAGCTTAGTTAAAACAATTTGCTTCATAAATCAAACAGGTTCAGTCACAGATTAGTCATCAAAATCATTTTTAGGGGGTAATTAAATTGGCTTTTTAAAGTAATAAAAACTTCTCCTACAAAATTGTTATCTAGTTGTTTTAAGTGAAAAATAAAGCAGTCTTAAAACTTAAGTTAAGTTTGTGATAAAGCTATTTGATGTTTTGCATGAATCCTTTTTTACAGAACTATGAAATATGAATGAAATTATTTTAAAATTTCTTCGTTTACTGCATCAGTTAATCTAAATTGAGAGTGGGGTTAAAAGGTAATCAAGAAAGCTTTACGGAAACAGTGATAATCAATATATTTTAAAATCAGATTAGGGAATGGAGTTATTTTTTGTTTGTCCACCATAATATACACTCGACAAGGCTCCTAAGCATTATTTTTGGGCCCCAATTGTTTGCACAATTTTAACATTTTTTTTCTTTGTTTTTTACGCGGACTGCAGACGCGAAGCTTATTAGAAGATAATGAATTTAAAAAAGTTTAATTTTTATTAAGACTGTTTTTTATTCATTTTATTACTACTATTAATAGCCTATTTTTCCATATAAAAAAATGCGTTTGAATTTTTTTTCAATTTGGATTTCGATTAAAAAAATTAACTAAATCTCGTTCTTTCCAATCCATTAACCTATAAAGTACTCCTCCCCCCTGACATTGCTTTTAAACTTGGAAACTATTATTAGATATTTACGTTGATTCTTATTCTTATTTTCTAATATAATAAACCATTGGTGTTATAAAGGGGCACTTTCAACCACACTATATAAAAATACACTTTATTTGTATTTAGCGCCGAAAATCCTCGTTTGAATTTGTTTACCCGGGGCCAATATCAGCCTAGTTACGCGGCTCAAATGAGAAAATAAACAATGTCGTTGAAATAAAGGTAAATGTTAGGTTTTAATACGTTGTATGTTTGGACTTAATTATTTATTATTACACAAATTGTTTATTCACATCTATTTTTGACAGATATAAATCTGTTGCCAGAGGCATTTTAACCTAACAAAAAACGTATTATGCAGGAATAGTATAATTTCCTTTGCGCGTTATTATGAGGCACGTTCAACCACTCGCGTCGGTGGGACACATACAACTACTGATTGAATTTGCCTCATACTAATAATTTTTTTCTGCACATAACATTTTAATTTTAAAATAGTCTTAAAGTAGTAAATATTTTACAACCATTAGGTTTTTCTCTGTATTTGGAAGAAATTATTATTGGCATTTTTAATTACCCTTACAGGCGCCAAATTTGTTCTTTGAATTTTGTAACAGAGTTTTAATGAAATGCATTAAGGAATTTACGAAAGTGTGACATAAAGATAAGAATTTGTTTCAAATTGTGGGAAGTTATATTATAAAAAAAATAACGAGAACCGAAATGAATGAAAAATTAAAAACGTTTATGTGAAAAAATTTCAGAAAAAATGCTGCCAGAGGAGGGTGAAACATTCATTGAATTAGTATTACAAACAAATAAATTTAAGCCGGAAGAGATATTCAGATATACACAGTAGACGATACTGAGATATCTAAAATTATGAAACCTGTAAAGATAATATCTACTAAAGGAAAAAGGCAAATCAGCTAAACAGCATCTGTAGAAAGAGAAGAATTACATTTGTAGGGGTAATAAATAGCAACAACTTTACCTCCAGTATATATTCCCTAGAATACGTAATCCTGACGACTACCTTATTGATGCCCCCATTTTCAGCCTTACGTTAGGCAACAAGTTCAGCTGGATGACTAATGATTTACTCATGCATGTTCTGGAACATATTAAATATTAAACAAACTATTAGATAGAAAATAAAATATTACTGTTGCTAGATAATCCTAAATTAGTCACCACTGTAAAAGCGATACATTATAAACGTGAAAACGGAATTGTTATACTTTCATTTCCGCCGCACACATTGCACAGACTGCAACCGTTGGATGTTGGTATGTACGGGCCATTTAAATCATATTGCTCAATGGCATTTATTGATTGGATGACTTCCAATTCTGGAAAGACGATAACGATTAGGCAAATTACCTACGCAATAAAAATAGTTTTTCAAAATGCCCTTGCCCCAAGCAATGTAATTAAATTGTTTTGAAAACCAGGCTTGTGACTTTTGCGTTTCAAGAGTCAGAGTTTCTGCCTAGTTTCACAAACGACGAACCTTTTCATCTGCATCAGATGGCCGAAACATCATCCTGAGTTTCTGAGGAAACCTTATCACTAGAAGAAGGTACAAGATTGAAAACGTACAAAATATTTATGTAACCATTTTTTTTAAATTCCGGGTATGCCATTAATATCCAAGAAAACCACACCACCAAGGATAAATTTGTGTATCGGTATCAGCACGGTCGAGGATCAGGTCGGCAAAAATACAGAAGATTGCATTTGAAGCATGTTGATTCGTATTCTAATTCGTAATCGTAATTTAATTTAACCAATTTCGCATATCTTACGGTTTTCCAGATCCTTGTTATTAGGTCTAGAATTTGTATCAACCTGTATAAATTAAAATATGAATAATTTATAGTTTACTTTTTTGTGCACTTTTTGAGATAAAGTAGCATAGAAATTTACTACAATCTGATTTATTATATAAATATTTTAACCTACTCAAGCAGCACTTTTAGTCATGAATACGTCATTGTTATCACAAGTATTTTCATTAAAGTAACCGGAACTTGGTGTCGCCACGTTCTGTTGTAGCGGAAACTACGTAGTCATTACCAAAAGGGGTAACAATTTTAGGGTAACTATTTAGTGAATAACACGTAACTGTGACTTGGACTATTACGTAGAAAGTACGGAATCGTGTAGTTCCATTTAAGTAGCCGAATAGTAATAATTCACCCTATTCGTTACTTCCTTATTTCTGCCTTTACTTGATGCATTTTAAAAATATGTATGGTTCGTTTTAATACAAACAAAACAGTTATGTCGACTACAAAAACAATTGGGAATACGGTGTAAAGCGTATAGAATACGTTATTGGTATTTGAGGTAGAAAACATGGGTTTCACTTAGTTTTTTGGCTATGCTAAGGACCTAAAATTAAAACGCAGGCAATTTCTTTGGTGAATATGCTGATGATAGTCGTAAAAAAATTACGCGCCTTTAAAAATTCGTTAATTTTCAATACATTTTGGTCAAATATATAGACCAATTTAAATCTCAAAAATGTAATTTTGGACTTTAGTTTAAATAAAGTAATTATTATTAAATATCTTATTATAAAGAGTAATTCTTTTTTTAGCGTAATGTTTAATTTGTATGCATTTTTAATCTTTATACTCACAAAAACAAACATCATAGCTAAATATTTATAGGAGAGATGAAAATAAACAATGGCGACTTTTACTTTTAGGTTGGCTGCATTTCTTTACTGAGAAAATTACTTGACATCAAGTGTCTACGACTGCTCCCATAGGCTTTTATAGTTTTGGATTCTTTAAATACGCAACTGTCACTTATACCAAATTACACTGAAGTCTTGAACACTAAGGTGGTACGAAAAAAGTTATTTGCAAAGTTCCCTTTAAACCTTTACTGTATATTATTACCATGCGGTTAGGATTTGTGTCTGCTACCTTATGTAAAATTTATAAATATAAAATTAAGAATTAATTCCTCGTAGTCTTACAGGAAGGAACTCCAAAACCATTGTAGAACACTTGGTTCATATACCCCAAAAATTACACCATAAACTTGAAATTATATCCCGAAACCATATCTTGAATTCTTAACCTGAAACCCTCTAGTCATCTAGAGGGCTCCTTCGACGTCCACGGTCACCAATAAGATTGGTCATGTGTCCCCGAATAGAGCTGGCGAATTGCCCCTGAGCAGAACCAAAATCGTAAATGAAATGAAATAAAAACCAGACATTGTCAAAGCTGGCTGGATGCCGAAAATAAGAGACCAATGATACCATAGTGCTAGCAGAGAAAGGCAGGCAAATTCCGAATATTTGAAAACAAAACAAAATTCTGTTGTCTTAATTTAAAGAAACTATAAATACTTTACAAAATATAATCCAATGAAATATGAATAAAACATATTGAGCTATGTAAGATGCAATCTACATAAAAGTTTTGATATTATATTTTAAAGGTTATATTTAACTACAAAGATATAATGTTCAATTTCGTTTCAGATTACTAATATGGAATATACTTATATGGAATGTTTAACGTTCGTTAAACATTCCATATAAAGCAAACATAATGGAAAGCAGCTTGGATAAATGAACACAAAAAGCTATGTAGACTGAAACTTTCTACTAGTTCAAATGTTCTCAAAGTGTTGAATTGATATTTTACAAGAATGAAGAGAGTAAATATGTTTATTATAATTCATGTGTGTGAAATCGACTGAAAGAAGAAAAAAAAATAGAATATTTATTGTAAATGAAAATTTTGATATTTTCATAAATAAAGAAGGCCAGTATCATATTAACTAAAACTGATTATATATTCAAAATATGTCACTTTCAATAGTACCATATTAATATAAATTCTATTAATTTTCTTTTATGAAGTGCATGATATGTAAATTTGGAAAAATCCAACTCGTTATTCGACAGGATGGTGACGGAACACTGTGGGAAAATCAGTAACTATATAACTAGCCAAATTTTGTAATTGCCTCAGTGTTACTATAAACTAAATAATTATACACAAATTTAAAAATGTTATAGACTAATATTCTAAAAAGAAAAACTACACTTAGCCCAATGAAAATCAGATAAAAAAAATTCTAACTTTTAAAAATGATATTTTTGTTTATACTGTTAATGTTTTTTCTAAAAACCAGAGTGATACTAAAGTTAATTTTTCTGATTAACTATCTGTAGGTTGTTTTCTTTAAGACACTGAGTAATATAATGTTGGTTTCTAGTTATTTATTAGTCAGGTACATTTTTTTACCCTTTTGACAATGTATTTGCCGTTTCTCAAGAAACACACTATGATAGGTCACATATTTCGCATTAAAAATTCTTTTTTATCGCTTATACAAATTCCGCTTATAGAAAAATAAATTGAAAACAAGCAATTAGCATATTATAGGAGGATTAATAATATAAAAACATAGTAATACTTAGTTGCCTGTTGTAACTACCGATGATGCACTATTAAATAATCTTAATTTTGGTAGTCAATGTTAAAATATTATTACAAAAATAGGCTTTAATAAAACTTGAGCGTCTCAGAAACTAAACGAAGACAACATTTAGTCATGCAGCACTTAACTACAAGGGCTCAAAAGTTTAATAGAATATTTAGAATGTGCATACACCCCAATTTCAATTCCAAACCACAAAATTCTCGGTGGTGACCAATTAGGCTAGAAAGATTGGGACTCAAAATTACGCCGCGCACTTGCTCTTACTAGAGAACACTTAAACGTAATTTTGGCTGTAAAAGAATATAAATACTATATTAAATAACGAGAGTGGTAAGGTGCTTTCTACAAACGAAAAAATAATCGTAGTGAGTTTGTACTAAGCTAATTATTCAGCTGTTCTACTATACTTTTTCTGGGAATATTTTTAACATACCGGGTGGTGGGTTGTTCCAGTTTTAAATAAAAAGAGATATATGTTACCGATTTAAATCTCAAATAATGCCGGTGTCACCAGTCGATAAAAACAGTAAGAAATGTTATAAAATCAAAACAAAGGTAAGGCGATGCAGAGAAACCTCGCGATTAGAGCGGTAATCAAGGCTGATTTGATTACCATACTACGCATCATATCGCACAACTGTGCGTTATTATAACGCACAACTGTGCGATGTTATTCTTAAGCGCAATCGTGTGTAAGATTCGTTCGATTTTTTATAAATCCGCTTTTTATCTGTACAAAGCTACAAAATCAACTGTAATGTTAGGGCCAAACTTTTAAATTTAAGATTTTAATTTCATATCACGAAGCAAGAGGAGGTAGTGTTTTGACAAAGGAAATCAAAACTAAATACTTGAATAGGTTAAATATTATAGGACCTCAAGAAATGAATAATGACTACTTCTGCAATATTAAAAAATATTAAGTAAAGGCTTTACTGCAGGTTTCATAACTAAAGTGTTATTTTATTATTACAATGATTTTAGAAATAACTTTGAGGGCCGTATAAAGTTTTAACCAATGCTTGTCTTTAATCTATATCTGTCATCATGGTAATAAAAACCAGCAACTAAACCAATAATAAAATTATTAAAAATCAAGCGCTAAAAAGTCTTAGATACTTTCGAACAATGTGAAAATGTTACATGGTTTTAATGAAAAAAAACCTTTTTAAAATTTGATTCGTAATAATACTATTATTAAACCCCGCACATATTTCCTGTTTGAATCCCAATTTGTGATAAAATATCAATTTGGAAGTTGTCTTTCCTAAATTTACTAATATCACAGTTAGCCAAATGTTTTTTTGTGATATTAAATAAATACAAATATTATTACAAAATATATACCGACGCACGGTTCAAAAAATTAAAAGGGCTTAGCATGTGCGTTACTGTACCTGCAATTAATATTATACGAAAATACAAGTTTAATTCTATGTCCTCCGTGTTCACAGCCGAGGCTGTAGCTATTCTAAAAGCATTAAAATACGTTTCCTCTGAGAACATTTTATCTAATATTACCATATTCTCTAATTCTCAGTCAGTCTGATTGTATCTAAGGAATTGCGATACATGCAAGAACCCAATTAATGCAAATATATTAAATGTGGTCTGTAATTAATATAGTAATAAAATAAACGTTAAATTCGTCAGGGTAAAAGACCATTGTGGACTTATAGGTAACGAATTGGTTAACAAAGCTGCAAAAAAAGCTATTGTATCAGGAATACCCTTCCAAGACATTCCCTATTCTGATATATATTAACATATCAAAAACATTTTAGACTCTTGGAAGCACCCCTATACAAATTATTCAGCTGACTCTCCCAGCTTATATAATATATAAGTATATCCTGAGTTAAACAACATTTTTGTGTCGTACTGTAGATTTTTGGTCGGGAATGGAAATTTCAACAGGCATCTTTTTAAAATGATTAAAATCAGTCCATTGTGCTCGTGTTATAATGCATAGATGATTTAAACCACAGGCTTTTTAATTGTAAGCATAACAGCACAGCGGTTTTCCACCTGTCCACCGAACTGAGTAAGGTTCATTTACTTCCAATGAATAGCACACGTCTCGTATTTAGTATTATATCAAATAATAATTTGGAAAAAATATTTTTCAAATATTTAATGATGTGTAAAATAAAGGTATAGGATTGCATAGTATAAATTAGATATGAGTAGTATAGTTTTAATTAGCTTGGATATCCTTTGTACTTAACATTGTTGACTCCAGGGCGTGAAGAGTGAATCGCTGTCTTACATCGTTTGGTTCCTCATTTAATCTCCTATGGTCGGTAGGATTACGTATTATTCTTAGTATTACACACATTACACTTATACAATAATATGTTATAATTCGTGGCTAAATAAGACTTCTCAAGGCCAGTAAACTAAACAACAAAAAAATGAGTCATTTCCGACTAAGCCGGAATTAAAATATAAGAACCAAATATAAAGGAATTTTTTTAATACCTCGACTACCGATTGATGCTTGAAATTACTAAGTGAAAAAATGAAAACGCATTCAAAATTAGAATTTATAAACTTAATGTTTCCGATTCCTAGACTTAATATTCCTGTTTAGTCCAATATTGTGTACAATAATAAATTAATTATAAATCGGAGTGAAGCACTCATACCCTGCGCACGCAAAATGTCCCAAGAGTCCCAGGCTTGATTTCCTAAATTTATATCCCTTGTGACTTTGTTAAACTCATAGCGTCAAACCACTTAGATAGGTTGCCTAAGGACACTTTCAGTGCTATTATCGTGGCACATTCTTGCGACTCAAAACATCCCTGATGGCACTAAATGAATAGTAAACATCTTTGCGCACCCTTCTTGACTATCAAGGATCCTTTTCACTTCAAAGAAAACATTCAATCGCTTTTATTATACAATCTTTTGATGTTAGAAGTATAGAGTGAAAGCCTTGTAAACTTAATTTCGTGCGTGAAAAACGCTTATATTTGATTATTGTGCGCTTTTATTTCAGAGTGAATACGTCTTGAAAGTAAAACCTGGCTTACTTATTATCCGGTAAATGACTTGTGTGAAGAACATGCGATAAAATCATTTGTTATAAGAATTTTATAATATAATATAAATATAAATGTATTGTTTAATTTACTAATACAATTATTATATAAAAAAACGTATTCATATATTATAACTAAAATGTAAAAAACAACATAATCACAAATCATAGGTATTTTTGACTACAGAAATATTTGATTTCTTAATACAATTAACACTGCTTTTCATTAAGATTAAAATATTACTTATCATATTTTTGGCCGTCATTTTGTTTCGTCATCTTACATACCACAAGTTTACAATTTTATCTCTATGTCACACTTAATGCACAAAATTTGAAATTAATCAAATACGCAGTTTTTCAGGCTGATTTTTTTTTTAAATATTAGGCCGCCATTTTGCTTTGCTATCTTGGATTCGTTCCAAGATATCACTAAATCATTCCTATGTAACACTTGATTTTTATACAAAATTTGAAGTAATAATAATAAACCACATTGGATTTTTACCATAATATTATCAGGTCATCTCCACATGAGCTTTAATTTTTGACCAAAATTTGAAGTCAATCGGGTAAGTAGTTTTTTAGTTACGCCGCGAACTGGCAGATGGACAGACAGATCGACAGACATATTAACGGAATGGTGAAAACTTATTTTCAGCATTTAGGGATGTTAAAACAATATGTAAAACCTGGGAAGGTGAGTTTTTTACGATATAAAAATTTTATTTGGCCGCCATTTTATTCTGCCATCTTGAATCCGTACCGCAAGTTCATTTTTATACCACAATTAAGTCTTGCACAAATGTTGAAATCTGCCAATTAAGTAGCTTGTTCATTTTGTTTTGCTATATTTGATTTTTATCAAAATAATACCAGGTCATCCCCATGTGACCATTCATTTTTTATCAAAATTCGAAGACGTAAGTAGTTTTTAAACTATGTTTTTACATACATGTTTTTCTTCGTCTAGGGACCTCGAAATGTAAAGATCTGAAAAGATCTCGGAGGGTGGTTGTTTCGCGATTACAATTATTCCCTTCTGCGAGAGAAATAAAAAGTCACATATTATTAGGCAAAAATAAACGATTTTTTCTACAAACGCAATTTTTAACAACCCCTAGTAGCCTTACAAATGTTTTTAAGGCATTAGTGGCCTAAAGTTTAAAATACTCGTGTTAAAATTGAAATGTGAAATTCCGAATTAATATATTAGTTGTACAATGTAAGCAACAGGAAAAATGTATTCATTTTACAGCTCTCCCTTCACTTTCTCCGCAAAATATGTCATAAAATACATTTTCAGTATATTTTTTAGAAACACCTTTCTCTTCACACCATTTCACAAACTTACCGTAAGCAATCTCGTATTGCATTAGGATTTTCTGGATAACAAATCCAAGGTAGCTCGATTGGCCGCTTCATCTATATCTTTAAACGAGTCGATGCATCGTTTTCCTGTATATTTGCATTTCAGGCAAAAATCACCACACCTTTTTAAAAAACTGACAAGATATTTTAAATTTCTCGTAGACAATTGAGCTAACAATGGTTGTTAGGATTTATAATTTTATATACGATACTATTTAAAATGAGCTGTTTTCACTTTATTAAACATCATAGAAATTTAATTTGTAACTGTGTGAGAGCTTTTTATTGCCGTTCGTAAAAAAATATTGTATGATATTTGTGTTAAAAGAATTTTTGGGGCCGTCATGTGAACTGCAGAACTCGCTTGGATCATTACGCAATATTTCATATGCGTGCCTTAAAAATTTACTTTTAACGCTTATATCATAATTTTTATTACAAATAATTTAGCTTGCTAATTATTTAAAAATTATTGTGTAGTATATCAATACTGATTTTTAGATTACCTTGAAAGGTAAAAAGTTATCCATAACAGTCAATACGCCTTTCGCCACTAAAAGTCCACAGTAGCTCTTCATCATACTCACACTCCACCCCAACATACAATTTGTCAAACCTGTTTCCAAGGGTGAAATTGATAACAGGCGTAGAGTTATCCCTAACCGAAGACCTGATTTAAATGAATAATCAAATATTCGTAGCTAAATATACCTAGTTGGTATCCTTTTTCAGAAAAATCTTTGCTGATGATCACATCACCTCAATTGCCACAGCAGACCCGAAAAAATTTGCTTTCCTTTTTCGAGCTGGAAAATAAATTTCGCCTGCAACACCTAGCAAATCAGATCCAGCTTTGAATATCGCTTGCATATATGGAGAGCTTCTCGTCATCCTTAACATCCTCGACTCAATCATCCTTAGCATCCTTGACTCTGTCCACAGAATAACCATTCACTTGATGGAAGATCCAAACACCACAAAGAAGCTTGTATTGAATTGTCTCCGTTTTACAGATACTATCACGGATTATATTCTGATGAATTATCATCCAATATGCTTTTTTTAATCATTCTTGCCAGAAAGACACGAGCATCGACCCACAAGCCCAATATATTTGCAATGTCCCCCATATGTTCGTTCCTATGGGATTTTTTTATTATTATTAATATATCAGCAAAATGTTACGCGCGGTCTCTTCCGCATCTCTAATAACTAATAAATTGATTTTGACATATGCTATTTGCCATTCAAGATGACAGAAAACTTTATAATCCCATTTTGAAATTGCTAAAAGTAGATTTAGCACAAGAGATTGAAAAATTTTATAAGGATATCCTATCTGTCGAAAACATTTGTGAATATCGTTCTAAAAATAAGTTTCTTAAAGCATAAATTATTTTTTATGCCTGTTATTTATCAAATTTTGCTTCCTACTACTTCTAAAACTCGTAGTTCCTTAAATTTGATTTTGTCTGTTTAACCAAATGTAGCAATGATTTTAACCTCCTGAAAATACTTATTTTAATACAAATAAATGTTGAGATATCTTTAATGTTTACCAGTTCTCTATTTCAAAGCCTGCTAGGTTTAGTCTTCGGCATATTTGATTTGGAGTTGTACGGGCATGTGAGTTGATGAGAAGCGTTTAAAAATCCTAAAGCAAAACCTTATTACTTTAGCAGTAAAGGAAATATAAAAGTTTGTTAAATCATAGGCAATCAATATAACTTGTGCCTTGATACACTTATTTTTAGAAAGATATTGACAATTTTTTTTATCGCATGGAAAGTATAAAAAAAAATAATATTTTAATATTTTTTAAATTATTTTTCAAAAATTTGCTGAAACATGCAAAGTCAAATTTTATACATCTTTTTCTTATAAAACTTTTCGATATCTCACTACACAACCGTACTCTTACCAACTGTAGAATTTGTTTTTAAAATTTTCTGCCATATTAAACAGCAAATGTCATTTGTCAAAATAAGTTTATAAGTTAGCAGATATATAAAAGCGATCGCACGTAAAAATTTTTCAGAAATGTTTTCTCATATGTAGCGAGCGTTATGGTCATAAGTTTAAAACGTAAAGAAAAATAAATCTGCTTTGTATTTTTGTTTATTGTATTTAATGGTTCGTTTTTACTTATACAAGGAATGCTATCTGACTCTGTGCGGTGGTAAAATTTCAGCTTAATCACAATTTCATTAGCCAGTTCCTTTATATCAATAATAATTCGTTTAAAGGGGTCAGCTATCTAAAGATTTTCAAAAATAATATTTTAGAAGAGCAGATGGTTAAGAAAAGAGCATAATCCTTTTATTCATGGGCGCCCTTAAAAAAATATTCAGGTTTAACCGCAAAAAAAATTATAATTTTAATAATCGTCAGAATTTCTACATCTCATTTGATTAAAATATTTCAGTAGTACCTACCTTATAAAACGATGTGTATTTAATACAATAGAGTTGGGATGTAAATCCAGTTCACGCAAGTGACGATTCTTTAAGGAGAAGGCTCCATAAATCCAATATAATTTCCCACCAAACAGCTGCGGGATCGGCATTAACTACAGAGATCACACGGGAGTAAAAACCTCAGTTTGACCGAGATCAAATAAACTCTATGGAAGGTAACTGCCCAGAGTTCAGTTTTTTTGATGATTCCAGGTCTGCTCAGTAATAAATTTTCATGTATAGTTACTATAAATATCCGAAATCCGTAGAAAAATAAAAATGCGAAGTTTCTAAGAGTGTTAGTAATATCGGGTTCTTACTAGTAACATCGCGTAGTGTCTAACGCATTTAGTAAAATACCGACAAAATATTAGATATCGGCATTTTATTTACTGAACGTTTTAGTTAAAACCGCTTCCTACTGCATACTAAATGGTAAGAATACGATCTAGTATATATCTAGAATACTTACAGCGCTGATTGGTCAAGAGAGAGACGGTTTCGGTGAAATTGGCTGAATTTTTTATGTGTTGTAGTTCTTGATCTCCTAAGCAAACGATACCATGGACACAATCTAATCCTACGACTAGTTTTTAATATACAGGGTGTTAAAGTTTGCCCAGCCCCATATACAAAACATGGAGAAAACAGTATGACACAAAATTAGTATTTTCAACATACTTAACGCATAATACCTCTTAAAATAAGAATAAAATTTTATATGAAAATGGGTCTGCAAATGCTTTATTTTCGAGATGCAGGGTGTTGTATTGTAAAAGGTGTTCACCCTATATCCCGGAACTAAAGGGTTTTTAGTCCTACATTCATACAAAACTTTTTTCTTATTTTGAGACGTACTATTATACGTTAAATATGTAGAAAAAACTAATTGGTGTCATCCTATCTTCCTTATGTATTTTATATGAGGTTTAGGCAAACTTTAACACCCTGTATATTAAATCTATTCGTTGGATTAGATTGTGCTTATGGTATATTTTGCTCAGGAGGTCAAG
Source organism: Kuschelorhynchus macadamiae (assembly GCA_030620095.1). Lineage (NCBI taxonomy): Eukaryota > Metazoa > Arthropoda > Insecta > Coleoptera > Curculionidae > Kuschelorhynchus > Kuschelorhynchus macadamiae. Next base: position 257,053 of record JAUTXW010000448.1, read on the forward strand.
AACTACAACATATAAAAATTCACCCAACTTCACCGAAACCGATTTTCTATAAGGTGTGTGCGTGGTCCAATGTCCTATGGTGTTGGTTGAAAAACCGTAAACTTCACAACGTCGCCAATATCACTATCTAATGCAGCACGTACCCTGCAGTTTCTTACTGTAATTAATAACGTTTAAGATATTTTTGAGTATATTTTCCAACTTTCGCTCTGTATAATATAGTATTTGTATTTGTTACTATTTTTGTATTATTTCTAAGTTTTTATATAATAGTTAGTAAGCAAAGGCTAAAGTCATTTGTTATAGACGTTGATTGAAAATAGGGTAAACAATATGTGTATTTTCTAGTTTTCTTATATGTTACAACATAGTGCGTTAGAAAGGTTTGTAAGCAACATATTTCTTTTGACTTGTTTTAGAATTTTATCAATATTACTGTTTCTCTTACTGATAAAAAATTTAGTTGGAAATTAATCCTTTTTGTATAGATCGCATGTTTACTATTACATGCTTAGTACGAACGGGTTTTATCTAGAAAAACATAGTAAAACACCGAAATTATCTTTTTATTCGCCATTTTACTGTTACCAACAGTCATAACTAGATATAACTAGTCAGAATCCGATATTACTAACACTCTTAGAAATTTCGCGTTTTTACGCGATATGACGGATTTCAGCTTTTTACGGTAACATATATAGTACTCAAACGTCAACAGATCAATATGCTCAAAGTAATGTAATTTTTAGAGTGAACGTCACTTGTGGTGTAATCTTAAGTGTAAGAATGGACGGACTCTTGTTTTATTCAAAAAATAGGTAGCTGGTTGCTTAAAGATACACTGAGTAAGTTTTGGAATCACACACCACTTAATCACAAACTTAATGACCCCTGCCAAGATATATTTTCAAAGGGAATCAAAAGTGCCCTTCTTCAAATAAAGAAGACATTCTGGCAAAATCACATTACGTTGTGCACGTTGTGAAAATAAAAATACTGGAACAAAACTACGTTTTAAAGGGTTAAAAAAATGGTTGTTAAGCTATAATAATTATTATAATTTATATGTGTTTGCTGCTAGGTGTGTCCACTTTTTTGGGCATCTATCTTCTTTTTAATATGTAGTAACTGGTATATTTTAAATTTGCTCTGTAGTTTTTGCCCCCTCTTTTTCTCTTTTATTTTTTACTTCCTTATAGCCCCTTATATTTTCTAATTTTAAATCTAAATTATGTAGCTATTAAATATGAACTTTTTTCTTTCTTGCCCTAATATTGAAAGTCATTACTCTCCAAATTTGCCGCCCCGGGCAAACGCGCACCCTCTAGACCGGGTCCTGTATGCTAGCTCAAAAAATATTCATTCAAAATTTCACACTAGTGTGAAAAGTATTTTACTTTTCAATTTAGTAACAGTCTTGAATGATATTCGTTTAAAAATTGTATTTAAAGCACGCATATGAAACATTCGTATACTTGCCTTAAACGTGTATTCTTCACACTAGTATCCAAAATAGCTATTGTTTTATTGCGTTTTTCAATATAAAAGGTGCCTTAATTTTGTGCAGCTACTATAACACTTTACTAAATTTATTATTAGTCCTTTATTACACTTAAACATACAGAAATGGCATAAACATTTTATCAACTGCTTGCAACCTGCAAATTAAACTAAAAAAAAAAGGCAAAGAACAGCATAAATGTATTAATCTGAGGGAGAACTTGGAAGATATAAAAATCACTTCGATTTTGGAACTAGTGCGTGCGAATATTACTTTTGCAACATTTTTATTTTTCTCTATCTTTTTTTTGTCGACCCTGTACACTCATACATATTAACAAAGTTGTTGGATTAATTTAATAAGAAATAATATCGGTTCTCTGCCAACCCGCAACAAGCGCACATCTCGAATTTTGAGAAAGAACTGCTAGAAATGTAACTGCCTAAGTTTTGGAAGTAAAGTTGAACATGTAATAAAATAATAATACAAATTAACGACACTTGGTGCAAGGCTAAATTTTTATACTCTAATTTTTTTTTGGTATCAGAACATATGATACATTATGCACCCCGGCCAATATTAAGGTTTTTGTAGGAACAATATAAGTAATCAAAAAGGTGCCGTTACAGCAACATTTTTGGTGTTATCAAAGGGGTCGTAACCAGAAAAAATATTACACCCTCTATAATTTCCTAAATTGTAATATAATCACTAAACATATATTAATTATAATATTAAGTTTCTTATGTACCAAATTTGAATCTCTAGAATGTAGGAGGCGCATTGAGAAAACTAAATATTTGAAATGTTAACGTCCCGTATGCGTGCCCCCTTTGGAACAGAATTTCACCACACCCTCAACTTCTAAAAACTAATGAAAGATGATCTTGGCATTAACAAAGTTTGTAAAATTGTTCTACTGTTTTTTTACTTTCTGAACTCTAACTATACATTATTAGAAACACATCAATATTATTTTTAGTAAATCATTCAAAAACCATTATTTATATAGGAACAATATAATATATTATCATTGAAATTATTTGAATTCACTAGTTTATATTACATACCCTAAACCATAGAACGTACTATCAAATTAATCTAGTAAATAAATTAGAGACGCGAGGTATTAAATAAAACGAAGCGTCGGCGACGGCTACTGAATGGATCAACGCGACTAGCCTTATTCCCCGTCACCTGTCAAGAGAACTATACAAAATTAATTAGACCGCTCGCTATAAATCTCTATATAATTAACATCACCCTGACAGTTTTGCACTAGCTAGCTGAATCTGTTTTAATAAATCTACCAGATCGTTTAAAAAATGTTGTCGTAAATTATAACAGGATGGTAAGGTTCATGTCTGAAAAATGAATCTACTATTTTATTATATCTGAAAAGTGAATCTACTATTTATTTTTTATTTATATTATATTATTATTTTATTTATTATAACAGCAGTTAGAATGAACAATTTAATTGTAGCTGTATGAAAATAGCTAATGTAAATAGAAATTCCAGAATGTGGATTTTTGAATTTTTAATAGTTAAGCTTAAGGCTCAACTACTTCTGTTTTATGAACATTTTAAATTAGGCCTCAGCTGTCCTTTTTAATATTAGAAAAAGATGAGGTTAAAGGAACTCTGGCTTTTAAGAAATACACACCAAAAATCGTTAAAAGTTCCCTCATATTTATGAATCCAAAAATAAACTTTCGTCGATAAAATAACAATACCATTTCTCGCAGGCTAATCGAAAAGGATGGTATTTTTTTGGAACACTTTTCACCATCGAGTTAAAAAATAAAATATACGCCAAATTAAATGAAAAATCTTCAGTTATATAATTTCATTGGTCTTCCAAGTCACATATTGGTGGTCATTTCTACCCGGTCAAATTTATCGGTGAATATAAGATCACGCTCTACTTGTTAATAGGTACAGGGTATCTGGTTAAATTTTAAACGGGGTCTATGAGCTAAGGTTTTAGAGATACTAGAAAAAATTTTTATAAAAGTTATATGGTTTTCTCTGAATTGTCAGGATTTGTTAAAACATTTCTTTATTAAATGTTACTTGTAAAGTAAAATGATGAACATTTAATCAAGAAAATGAGCAGCTAATTAAGAAATAACGCCGTAAGGCATTATAAACAATAACTAATTAAGAAATAAGATCATAGGCATTATTACAGGAAAATAATGCCCTAGGGCATTAAAATAATAACTTGGTTAATTATTATTAAAATTAGATTTTTCTCAAAAAAAATAATAATAATTACTCGGACATTCAGTGTTATTAGCCTTATAATACCCTCGATACTTTAATAATTATAAAAGCATACCTAATTATAAGGAAAAACCCTGTACATTGTCTGATACATGCAGCTCATTTATTATATATTAAAATGTCTTTCTTTGTACAAACTTTTATGTAATATAATTTTTCTGTTTGATTATCAGTCTGTCTGTCCATTTCAAATATTGTAATCTAATTTTGAACCATATCTACATGATAAATTGATTTGAAATTTCGTGCACATAATAGGTTATGTGCCATTTCAATAATTCGATTACTTTCTGACAGTAAACGTGATTTTGATACATTTTTGAAGTCATTGCAAATAACTTCAACCTAACCTATTGCTTTGAAATTGAATACAAATATATAAGCCTTACAATTAAAAAATCTTGCAAATCAATATTGGACCACTTGCACCTGATGTTTTGCCATGACCTTAAGCTCGATTTTGGTACATCTTTGTAGTCAATTTCAATCATTTGAATAAACTAACCTGAAGTTGTGATAAAGTTGCTCCATTTTTTTGAACTAGACAACATTTATACGGCTTCCATTTGAATGCACATTTGCAGCGTTGTTCTTATACAGTACAACAATATATTGAGTTGCTTGTCATCAGTGAAAACTTAACGACGTCTGCTTTTCTCTTTATTTTTCCATATATTCTAAATTATTGGAAATTTAGTTATATGACTCCAAATAATATAAAACACTCTTGTAAATACTATTAAACAAGCGTATAAACACAATAAAATAAGGCGATACAACAAGTGTCAGAAGATTTGAGTAAGTATGACAGTAATCAAAAACAAAAGATGTGTTCAAAGCCAAATACGACGATTATGTCAATATATGTGCCGCACTACTAATATTTACTGAAGATAATCATCTATAAGTTCGAAACGGTGCCTCGCATACCCATGTTGTTAAATATGGTCGAAAGCTTTGGTTAGTTCTCTATTTAGATCTAACATAATATGAAGGGGTATATGAGAAAAATAACTCTACGCGTAATTTGGCAACACTGTATATTTATGTACTTTGAGAAGTGGGTACTAGGAAGTAAATAAAAACTAAATTTGTTTTTCATGGCTCATGAAGAGTTTTAATAAATAGCAAAATACCATAAATATACTGGTCTAAAAATGTACCAAATAATGATGAAAAATATCAATACATCCCAAACATTGCATCATAAACCCATCAAATTATATATGGTTAAAAAAAAACGTGCAAAAAACCACGTACACTGTATATATGAAAATAAAATAAATTAAACCTTCTAATTACCCTAATTAACCTTTGTATTCAACCTTTCGCTCCATCTCGTGTACTTTCTGTGACAAGGTAGTGTCCCAAGACAAACGGGCCACCCTTTCGAATTTTCAAGGTGAAATAAAATATTATTTTTTAATTTTTAGTGCTTTTTTAAAGTTTCTTTATAGAAAATATATTTCCTGTTTTTACTTCTATTTATAGAAAGTTTAAGTTTCGAGCCCTAAACTTAATTAAAAATTTTAAAATTTTGGACCTCCCTCATAAAATAAACATGTAACTATTGGGTTCATTGCACATGAAATTTTGCCAAAATCACCGTACTTACATTATATAAAAGTCGCTATCTATACACATGTATAAAAAATTCGCAATGCCCATTGTCAAAATATAAAATAATGAGTAAAAATGAACTTCGTGTCATTAAAATACTCGAAAATTGATAACCTAAATTCCTCCTTTTATGGAGTCGGCTAAAAATTAAACTGTCCAAACTAAAAGATCCTATTGTCAGTAGCAGTTTTTTCTTAACCTTGTATTTATGTATTATTAATTAAGCAAAACTATTTTTTAAATAGCATATTCATTCTTTATGCGTTTGTGTATTAGTAGTTAGTCTGTGTAATATATAGGAGCAAATTATTTTAGAGAAAAAATTGCATCGAAAAGTTACCCCAACACTATTTCGGTAACGTATTGCTCACAGTCTTTTTGACGCAAAACTTGGACCATATCCTTGTTTTAATATTATTTGGCAAAGTAATTCACATTTTTCTGGTATTTTTACATTCCTGAAGAAAAAGCAAACTATATGAAAACAATATACAGAGTATAGAATGGATTTTGGGATTCTCTAAAAGATCTAGTTTCTATTACCTATTTATTCTAGAAATATTTGCATTTTTATCGTTTTGTATTTCATTACATGAAACAACTTATTGTACAACTATATCACCAAAATTATACTTAGTGGGCTTTTCTTCATTTAGCGTCGGTGCTCGGAGCAATGCTACGTTACAATTCTGGTTTAATTTTTTTGGAGATGAATTGCAATATATACAATTAACCACTCTTTTTCAGAATTTGAAACCATTACCAAAAAAATTTTACTTATATAGTTTTTTGGGTTTATCGGTATTCAAAGAACATGCTGGTACTGTAATTATATGAGAATATATTTTTATCAAGAATTCCATTTCCAATTCTAACCACAACTAATAATCTGAATAATTTAAAAAAAAACATCCTTAAATCTGGTGTTACTAATGTTAGCGTCCACTCCACAGCTTACTATAACACATAGAGTAAGCTGTGCCCACTCCTTCCATTTAGCCGTTCTTTAGTAATACATTATTGAACCATATAAGACGCCAGACAGCATAAGACCTTACAAACGACTGTTTTTAAAAGAAAATAAATCCACTATTCATAAAAATCAAACATTTGAAAATTATAAATACTCAAGTTTAAGCTTACGACGTCTGAACAAAATGGCAACATCGATAAGCCACCGAGCAATAATGTATATGATATTTTTACTGGTACGAAAGAAAACTCTATCCGGCTGGTTTCAGGGATCATAAAAATGTATTCGATTTAAACTTGACAATAAAGTCGGAGTAAAGGCGAGTGTTCGCTCGGGCAAAACTGAAAAGGAAAAATCGGTAATCCTGATTCGGAACGTCGAGCAACAGTTGAAAAATTGAATGTACACATTGTAGTTGATTTTAGGGAATATTTATTGAACCTTTTAGAGATTCAGTTTTTTGTGTTGTTTAAAGGAGATTTACGGATTTTCTGCTTAATAAATTATAGATTTTTATTGATAAAATAAATATTATTTTTATGGTAAGAACCGTAAAAACTAATTATTTGTCAATTCAAATATATTAAGTTATTTTATTAACTAAAAGCATTTAACTTTTCAAATTTCTAGTGATTACTTTAACTGTTACTCATCTGAGTTGAGAAATGGTTACTTTAATGTCATTTGGATTTTAGTAGATTTTTCACTTTTCAATCAAAACTGTTTACATACTCACCTTAATTCTAAAGTGTTATTTTTCTTTAAAAAAACAAAAAATTGAAAACTATTATCCATAGATTAAAACAAACCCGATATCTCGGCGGATTTTTATATAACGTTCTCTAGTAATATAAATTATTGTTCTTAAACAGTTTGTTCATAAATTGAAGCGTTTTTCGGAGGAACGGCAGTTTCAGAAAATTGAAAAACTGGTTTTCATTAACATCGTTGAACATACAATAGCGATGTTTCTTCTTCCACAAATATGACTTGTGGGTGTGGGGTAAAGAAAGCAATTTTTCTTAATACACAGTTTTATATTGTCTTATTGTATAGAACAGAAAATATTCTCTTAGCAACAGTAAGTGTTATGAACATTAACGTCGCTAAACACACAATAGCCATATGTTAGTTGTACATATTTTATTGTATGACATATCTTATATAAATTAACGGGAACTAGAAAAATAAATTAAAAAATTGACATATGGCAATTATGGGGAATTTTTAAGTAGGCAAATAAAATAACCACAAAATTTTAACAGATATATATATATATATATATATATATATATATATATATATATATATATATATATATACTTTACAAAAAATATACAAACATAAAAGGTATTTGTATTTACTAAGCAATCATTTTCTGGCAGTTGTCAGAGACAGTTTTGAAGGCTGTCACACAAATAATATAATTGTTGACTTTTTTTTTCGCTAATTGTCCCTCCATGGGCTGTTAGAGAACGTGTAGTTGGTCACAATAGGCCGTCCAGTTCACAAAAAAAAACTGATAGATAGAGAAAAATTGTTTAATTAAAAAATGTAGGACAGATTATTAGAATTTGAGAGAATTGAGTTGGAAAAAATAGTTTTTTGAGGTTATGTTATCTTATGTAGCTAAGGATGTCTTCTTCCAAACGTATTTTGAATTATAAGTAAAAAATAATTTTTTTATGTGTGATAACATTTGTAATTTGCAATACGTTACTTTTTGTCAAATAACATTTTTGGTCGGTGTTTTGATACAGCTGAAATATTTTTTGTATTATTAATATTTATAACATAATACGTCATTCTGCCAAAATTAATCAAAAATTAAAAGAAAAATACTTAAAAAGGAGAGGAAAATTTAATATTCCGTCCACCCTGGAAAATGCATGTATCATAAAAGGGAAAAAAATCTAAAAAATGCATTAGGAAAATAAAACTCTGTTTTTTTTAATTTTTAAAATTATTTCTGTGCTATAAGTGTAAATGCATTTTGCAGATTTGATGCATATACACACATATGTCGGTATGTAAAATAACTAAGTGTCCGTAAATAGTATTACATCACTCTTTACTACTAACTTGCCACCTACCTAAATAATTACTTACTCTCACGTGGGCCCGTTGTAACCTTCTTCAGCGTTTTACTCGTCGAGCCAGCAAATAGCACTGATGTAGTTCAGCACCGTAGCGGCCAAGCATCCACCGATTGTGGCCATTTCTGGTCATCTTTCTTCCATAATGGATTCTCTGGTATTTACAAGAGCTGGGCAGTAACAAAGAACATGTTCAACAGTCTCGTCGTCCTCGTTGTACCTCCTGCAACTTGGATCCGGGGAGACGCCCAAGGTATGAAGGTCTTTATTTAGCTTACAGTGTCCCGTTAGTTATTTCTACCAGTTTTTTAACATTTCCTCGAGAAAGCCCGAGGTGGTCCTTTGCCGGAGCGGCCTCAAGGCTATGAATTGCGGCACCTGCGTCTCTAAAGCCCTGTCTTTCCCATCTCTCTTTTAGAATCTTTGTTGACTGTTCGTTTATTTTTAGATTGATCGCCTTAGAAGATAGCGGAGCGAAAGGTTCAGAGCCCATGGTTTGCCGTTTGCTCCGTTACGCGCCTACTTATCTGCTTTTTCATTTCCTTCGATTCCACTATGTCCCTTAATCTAGGACACTGTGACCGTATTCCTCTGGGAAACCGTCTTAAGCATCTGGTGACACTGAAGAATCAGTTTGGATGTTATTTTGTTCTTTTGTACGGTACCTTGCAGAATTCCAAGCAGTACTGCCTGGAAGACAGTCACCCCTTTGCCTAGAGCTATACTAATCTCAAGGTCGAGTTCTGGTAATACACTCCCAAGCCAACTCCAGATTGATTCTGCGAGCCGTCAGTGTAGATATATATGTCTGCCTCTTTTCCCGGTTCTGTTGAGCCGCTGATCAATTTCAAAGTTTTTATTGAAAATGAAGCGGGAGATCAGGGCATCCGTTCGGTGTTCCACAAGAGGTTGTCCTGCGACAGCCTCCAGGAAAACTCGGGCATGTCCCACAACCCAGTTTTTTCCGACCACAGCACAACGCCATGCAGCCTGACTGCCGTTCACTCTGCTTCGCCTATCAGAAATACATCAAGAGGCGGCAAGGACAGCAGCACTTCCATTGCCATCGTAGGTGTGGATCTCATTGCGCCTGTAACCGTCAGGCACGCTAATCTCTGTACCTGTTGCATTTTATTTTGTGCTACAACTTGCTTGGCTTTGGTTCACAACACAATGGCTCCATAAGTGAACATAGGTCGAATAACGGCCGTATAGAGCCAGAGGACAATCTTGGGCAACAGACCTCAGACTTTGCCGATAGCTCCTCTGCAGTGCCAGAAAGCTCTGGTGACCTTCTTTGAATTTTCACTTCAGTGTTTCTGTTCCAATTTAGGGTGCTATCCAGGATGACTCCCAGATACTTGACCTTTTTAGACAAACCGAGCTGCGTACCGAACAGAAAAGGTATTCTTAAGTTGACCAGCTTTCTTTTTCTAGTGAAAAGTACCCGCTCGGTTTTTATAGAGTTCATAGAGAGTGCGTTATCTGTACACCATCTTTCTACTAGTCTTAACGCAGCTTACATGGTTTCACACAGGACGTTTTCCAATTTTCCTGTTAGCAGAATAGTGATGTTGTCTGCATAACCAGCTGTGTAGAATCCGTGTTTATTAAGATTCTTAATGAGGCTGACTATCATGTTCCAAAGAAGCGGAGATAGCACGCCACCCTGAGTGCAGCCTCTGCTCATAAGCGCTCTCATCGTGGTGTCTCCCGTTTTTAGTTCGACTGTTCTGTTCTTCAGCATACAGCCAATCCAGCCAATAATAGTTTGGTCTACGCTGTGCCTGGTCAGAGCCAGTTCTACACTTCTGAAGGTCGCTTTGTCGAAGGCGCCTTCTATATCTAGAAAAGCTTCTAGAGCCGACTGCCTATAGAAGAAACTCTTCTATTCTCTGAACCAAACAGTGCAGAGCGGGTAAAAACCGCAAACAACCATAACTACTTTGAAACCCGAAAGACAAAATCAAATTGGAAAACCAATACAGCATTCCATGCGAGGACTGTGAAAAGCTGTACCTGGGGCAAACTCACAGGCGAATATCAGCAAGAATAGAAGGCCTCGTTCCTACATCATCAGGAAACTGGCCACAAAATAGATTTCGAAGGGTGTAGGAAAATTGCCAATATAGGACATTATAAAACCAGAATAATCCGAGAAGTCATAGAAAAACAAGGCGATTTAAATAAAAGGGACAAATTATTAAAACTACAAACAGTATGGAAGACAATAATCGACAATTCTAAAATCACAAAAAATCATCCGGAAAACATAAATAATGACCAACGGCCGCTCAGATAAAACTTTCGGCCCCGGGTGGGGATATAAAAAGAAGCTCGCAGTCGCTAACACTTAAGTCTCTACTCGGACGCAAGAAGAAAATCTTTGAAATTGCCAAATATGACTTTTGCGAAACATTAGTAAAACTGTTCTCTTCAGAACGACAGTAGTAAACGGATGTACACCCGGAATAAAAACACATCGCATTTTTCCATTCGTGAAGGACTAAGAATCAACACATCATATACATCCTATAAAAAGTGAGCGGATCAGTCTTTATAGCAACCCGGTCGTTTAACTTTACACAAGATAGGGTAAATATTTGCAATATCATAGCAGCGTATAGTTTATAATTCATAATGCATATTTGTATGATATACATGCGTTCTTGTCTTGCTGTGTGATGGCGTCATTTGAGGTGTCGAACAAGAAACTTATAAAGCAGGTGGTTGTTATATTCTTAATAATTCTAGTCGTTGAGTTTGTCCGGTTATATAGCAATTTATTAAACTGAGGATAAAATAGAAAACAAACAAAATAAAAAAGCAGTAGAATATGCAGTGAAGTGTAAAAAAAAATAGAAACCATTTAGTGGACAAAAGTTATTTTAAAAATAAAATTGCAGAATAACCTTTAAAATTAATAGTAGGAGACTAATCATGGTCGAGTGCTATTCAGAACTATTCGTGGTCATTCAAGGTTATAATTGTTTATTTGGCTTGGTCTCAAAGCAGCTTGCTATCTACGATGGTGTACGCTGGTCTAAATTTCTTTTTAAGTCACCATTTAAAAGAACCATGTTATCTGCCAAGGATCAAGAAATAGTTGATAGGTCTGAAGAATATCATGGGTTGGAATGGGACGTTGGATATATAGAATTAAATGAAATAGAAGAAATCCTCAAGAATATTGTCAAGATATATACTAATCCGAAGATCTATGTCAAAGGCATTAAAAAGAGAAACTTTTTAAGAAAAATTTTCCCCCCAGAGCTGATCATAAGCATTCCAGTCAACGAGGAACCCAAACTAAGCAAATTTAAGAATGTTATTTTCATAAAAATTTAAGTCCTTGGCATTGTGCCTTGGCTAATGTAAAAATATTATATGATTATAAAAATTGTTATAAAACTTGTTAAATGAAAAAAATAGATGTAGATTTATCACAAGATAATTTAATTATTAATAAAATATAACAAAATATAATTAATTTTTGTTTAAACACATAATAAAGAATATTATTATCATACATAATTTTTTTTTAGCCCCACACACTTCCATATTTGATATGCTCCTTAATACGTTTTATTACCAATTAAATGCGGACGCAAAAATAGAAACAAAATAGAATTTAAGAATATACATTATACATCGAATTAATATTACTAAAAAATTTATTTAAAGGTAACCAATATTAGACACTTTTCTGCAATCAAAATGGTGTAATTAATACATAAAATATTTAATAAAACACAAAAGGTAAATTTAGTTACGACAAAAGCCTAAAAGGTAAAAAACAAAGGAAGGCCAAGCCTAAAGAAAAAAGGTCCAGGTAAAGATAAAGGTCGTTAAAAAGTATTAAGGATGCTGGTGTATGATAAACGTCACTAGTCTTGATGTAATATAAAGAAAGCATTTTTTATTAATATGCAGTTATATTATTTTATTGTACAGATGAAAATATTGTCTTAGCAACAGTTAGTGTTACGGACACGAACAGGGGGTATTAAAACCAGCAAAATTAATAAACTCATACTACATTCCTAATAAATATCTACGACACCGCAGACTAAAAGTTGCGCTTCCATAATGCAAGCACAAGACCTATTAATTCATAACTTTTTATGAGAAAGTAAATGTTAGGTACTTATTTTCCAAATGTGAATACACATAAATCACATATGTATATCATGTATTTTTTAAAAACAAAATTTTAAAATTTTACAGAAGTTTTCAAATATTAACATCAGCCTTTCTATTTATTTAAAAATATCTACCTCCAGTGCATGATTATCAGATTTTTAAAAAGTTAATTTTAAGTTTTAAATCTTAAAACAAAAAATTATCCTTTGAATACTATATAATATAAAGTCAATTAAATGTAACTTTCATACTAAAATGCATTGCATTTACTGGTATAATTCGTGCAATGAAAACAACCTATAATTTTTGTCAAAACTGTAGTCATTCATGAAAATATACCAGATTTTATTATTGTTCTTATTAAACAGTGTGACATATTTAAAAGCGAGACACCTGTGTATCTCAAAAATTTTTGATGAACATTTTGATGCTGTGTATGAATTCAAATTATGATTGTGCAAGAAAAGGGGGAAGAGGTGTAGGTATTAGAAAAAGAAATACTAGCGATATTTTCATGGAAATGCTTATCTTATATTCTTATACATCATCAAGAACCTCTCTGTATCAAATTTCAACAAAATATTTCATTGCTTTTCGGAGAACCGCTAGCTTTCAAAAAATGGATTTTTTTTTCCATCCTAAAAGGGAGGTATTGTAATCGTGAAAAATAATCATTTCAAGATTTTTTCAGATCTTTAAGTTTCAGGGTCCCTACAAGCCGAAAAAAATGTTAGAAAAATTACTTATTCGAAATACCTTAAATTTAATAGAAAATCAAGTATTGTGTGGTAAATAACTAATAAAATTTGGACGCAAATCCAAGAAGGCGGAACAAAATGGCGGGTTATAAATTATTAAAAATCTAACCATCCACTTGGTGAATAGATTTTAAATTGGTGCAATTAACACGAGATGAACTAGAAATTGCGGTACGAATTCAAGATGGCGGAACATGTAATCGTAAAAAAATCATCCTCTCAGATTTTACATCTATATCTACATCTATATATGCCAAAAGTTTTATTAATTTCCTTCTGTCAGTCAGTCGAGCTCTCTATCTCTATGTGTGTTCGCGGTATAGCTTAAAAACTACTTACCAGATTGACTTCAAATTTTGGTCAAAAAGTAAGGGTCATATGGGAATAATATTTTAGTAAAAATCCAATGTACCGTAACAAGATGGCGGCCTAGTGAAACGTTAAAAAAATTATTACTAAAAAAACCATTTACCTCAAATTTTGCAGAAAAATCGAGTGTTACCTAAGAATGAACTGGTTAACATTTTAATATGAATCGAAGATAGCAAAACAAAAAATCAGTTTCAGTAATATAAACTTGATATTTGTTCGACATCTTGTACCTTTTTATTTAAAATGCTAATGGTTTCATTTAATTTTTTCTATATACTAGACATACATTATGCTATACAATGTATCTTGATCAAACACTTCAGTTTTAGTTTAGGGTGTTCCTCAAGTATGCATATCTCAAGCAGCATACCCGTGGGCTTTACACGACATATTTCGTCAAGACATTTTCATACTTTCGTCGACGACAGTGTCAACAATGCGACGTGACTTAATTTTGTATCACTTGAAGTTCACGATCGCGGATCGCGGATGGAAAAAATATTTTGCACGAATTTTACATATAGCCCTTTCCTATACCAAATTCTAACTTTTCAAGATATTATTAACGTTTTAAAATTGACAATTTTAATATGTTAGAGGCCGTAAAATAAAACAGATTTGAATTGAGGCCAAATTGTTTCCACATTTGTGTCTTATAATTTTCCTATTGTTTATTAAAGTTCTTAACATTTTAGTGTCGGAAGTTGGAATCTACCTTAAATTTTATTGCCTCTTTGAAACTGTCAATTTTTAAACTTTGTGTTTGGATGTTTAGAGGACTGTGATATGAGATATGCTAAATGACATAAGTCTGAAATTTTAAAATAAGAAAAAAGATCATTTTAACTTCTCATACAATTTGCTCCGCGCCTCCTAACGAATCTTAGCTCTATGTTTTTTCATATTAACCACCAATACTTCAAGTAGTAATGTAAGTGTTATCCGTTTTGAGAAAAAAAATGAATCTTTATGTAGGATAAATGTTTTCAATCCAGTTAGCGCTGGACCTAAAACTTCATAATTAGTCAACGTTTATAATGAAGAGTCAGATTTGATTCGAAACAAGCGGAGTCTGACAAAAATATACAAGTAATGCCAAATTACCTTTGACAGTCAGCGACTGTCTCTAACTGCCTGCAATTTTTTCGGAATAAATTAAGTTCAATTTTAAAGCTAAACACATAAGAAAGGTAGGACCAGTAGAATAATGGAGGCAAGGTGCCTTCCCCCTTAACTAATCCGAGATTTTTAACGTTTATGTGTTAATTTTTTTTAATATTTCATGCTATAATCACATGTATTATACGCAATAAAATTTTAAATATTTAATTTAATACATTATAAAAAATACTCCTCTATTTTGTATTATATAAAGTAATTTTCTAATTTTTACTAGCGTTTTGTTACTGTCCAGGGCACTTTTTTGTTAAATTGCGTCAACTGAATTCGTGGAATGAAGTGTCAAAAATGTGAATGAATGATAATTCCAGTCATATAAATTGTCGTCTTTATTACAATACATCTAACTTCCATAAAATAGGTTATTTCTTCCGCCCTTTGTTCCTATTCTTTTCCGCAACAAAATATTTACCAGTGACGCCTTCCAATTATGTTCTTTCTATCGCAGTAGTACTGACGTTGACGCGAGCGTAGGTTAGGTTAGGTTGAAAATCATTTTTGTCATTGTTTCTGCCT